>MCJB01049601.1:5537-39416 GCA_002018475.1 Nicotiana obtusifolia
TGTTCATTTAGGCACACTTTTAGTTCATGAATTTTAAGTAATTATATAAATCTCATAACTCTCCAAACCTACATTGCACAATTCAATTCACGGGTTCTATGTAATATGACTGTATTGGGTCGGATGTAATCGACTGCTCGAGGAGAGTCGGGCCCGGGTACAATGTGAGACCGGGTTGCCTCAATCCGAAGTCAGCAAGTAAAGCTCGGAGGCAGGAGCAACCGGAACGGGGTGACCGATATTGACCGATCAAAAGCACATCTCGTAACAGAAGGTCAGTTTCAACCGGATATTTCGTGGATTCCTGATATCTCGCCAGGAGTAAATATCTCAACCGTTATAGACGTTAAGCCACCATTTTAGGATATTCCATCCCGTAATTGAAGGGATTTATCTTGTAATTAGAATTTTACCATGTATAGGGCTCTTTTATCTACCTATAAGAAGGACATTCGACCTTCATTGTAATACACAAGACTGATAAGAGAAAATACTAGAAATCACTACTGTTCATTGCTACTGTTCATCAATCTTTGTCTACTTTTACTATCAGCTACTCAATCGTTGTGGTTTGATTACTCATTTTTATTTCTAAATTATTTGCATTATATTTTACATTGTATCAAATTGATTCGCACATCCTTAGCACCACGAATAAATTCAATTGTTACTCGGTTTTAAGGGTAAACAATGACTAAGATGCATGTCCATCACTTTAGATCCCAGCAGAGTTGTTACCTGCTTTTATCAGGTTGTCTTGTTCTTATGATGTTGTTAGTAAGACAAGTTTCTTCAACCTTTTTTGTCTTTTCCCTGCTGTTGAGGAGTTTGTTATGGTCAAGCTTATCATGTATTACTTATAGTTTTTCACTAATTGTTTTGTTGCAAGGATGGCTCACAGCTAATACAGAAGTAAATTATAACTCGCTCAACTAAATTGCGTCTTCGCTGTTAATATGGAGCAGATTTGCAGTTCTCATGAAGTCAGGTGTGAGGAGGTGTTGTTTATTCAGGAGCCAGAAAGGTGTAGTTGGAATCTAGGCGGAGTGCAAGAGTTGGTCACTAAAGAAGAAGAGGGATCTCAAAGGAAGGACTAAATGTTGAAAGAACTGGGGAGTGGGGACAGAATATCTAACAAAAGCAACTAGTGAAAGCTTTGGAAATGATTATGTAAAGGAATGTAGGAAAGACCGGAAGAGGAGGCGTGGGAACAGTATTAGTGGTTTTTATATTCGAACATGCATGGTTGTAGATGAGCCCTTATTGAGTAATATATATACGCCTAATAAGCTTTGATTTAGAATATTACTAGGAGGAGGATACAGAAGACAACGAATTGTTCGAAAGAAAAAGGAAACATATCAAAAAAAAGAAAAGAAGGGGAAACACATAAGCTTGAGGATTATGCCTACTGATGATACTACCAAAGGAGACAAATCGACGGTGAATCTGCTAGAAACTTTGATTTAGAGTATTGGGCATGAAGGAGGACAAGAAGAGGAAATATATCGATCAGGTTGAGGATAAATCTGATGTTATACCTACTGATGATACCTTTGTAGGAGACAAACCAACCTAAATCTACTTCAAGCAATGTGACTACCCTGACAAAGGAAAAGGAATTGTTGAGAATTAGATGTTGAAAACTCTGCTCTAGATTTAACTATATTGTTATTAGTCATTTCTCAAGGAAACTATGCTCTAGATATAACTATAATTTCTCAGGGTTATAACAAGTCGTTGATACTAATTCTATTAACTCCAGACCGAAAGGAAGTGACTCAACTATGTAGAGCTCTCCATACAGTATGTAAGTGCTAGAATATATAGACTCTTTATCCATGTATCGCTATGTCTCCTTGTTGCTGTCTTTATGTTCTTTTCTGTCAACCTATACCAAACATGCACTTTCAAGCTAAAATAATACAAATTTTATACCTTCTTTGGACTTAGTTCGCCTAAATTCCTTTAGATTTCTACTTCATCATAGTTGACTTGGGAAGAATTGATTAATTTTCAGTGGTATTCCAAAAAGTTTCTGACTCTTCTTTTGGTTTCATTCTTCAAGAAGTCACCGAAAGCGTGCAGTTAATCTATCTCATTTAAAATTCACATAATACGTCAGTTGAATGTACTATTCAAATAGTAGTTGCAGTTTAAATTATAAATTTGCTTGTGCTAATGGCAGAGAATAGAGAAGGTAAGTTCTAGCAGAAGAAGCATTGAGGATGAACTAGATGCTCACTCTGTCCTCGGGAAGTAGATCTGAGAGAGATTTAATATTTTCTTATCGTGATCAAGAGAGAGAAACGAGCATATATGAGATCTCAATTATGTTAGACGAAACCAAAAGAGTGCGTAATTTAGTGTATGCAATTATCCAGATGGTATTTTCAGTAGTTCTAGCTTCTTTATAGCTTCTGTACGAACTACCTCATCAGGAAATGGTAGTTGATTTCCACCCAAGTAAATTTTAAGGAATTCATAATGTTGGGCCCGTGCCTCATCTAGTATGGATACACACATAACACAGATTTTATTTATTTATTTATTGGCGAATTAGGAAAAAGAGAGAGGTTGTATTGATAAAATTACTTACACTAAGAAGCCCAAGTCTGGAGCTAACATTAAGAATTCGAGCGACAGTGGAAGAACAACGAAACATGGGCCAGAGTTCTTCCATGAGTCGTTTGGGCCCATAAAAATTTGTAGATATTACCGTCTCTGCATGTTCCACTGAGTTCTCGTGAATATCGTTAAATGATACAGCTGCATTATTTACCTGAAATAAATAGTATTTAACACTATATCAAAAATCAATAAATATTAACTGGAAACTTCAACAAGATATTTTATATTTATCTAAGTGAGATTGTTTATTCTTCTCCTTTCCTGAATTATTGGATGTTCATCGATCATTTTCGAAGTAGTTTATACGGTCGAAATTGGGCTCGACTATTGCACGACAGATCGGGCTCGGAACGCGAAAGGTTGAAGATCGACTCTGGGTTTCATCAAAGCTGAACATGAGGTCAGAATGTCCGCCCTCGAGAACACTGAGCCGGTGATTCGGATACGATCCTGACCCCAAACATGCTCGAGGGAAGATCGTCGAACCTAAATAACGGAAAGCTAGAATACCCGTAATGGGTCGAGCATCGCGGCGTGAATCTCAGCATGAATCAATGGAACCGCTTAATTAGCAAATCAGGAGATTTTTTACCTTATATAGAGCTGTACCTAAAGTAGGATTCCCCTACTATATAAAGGGAGGTCTAATTATTTGTAAGGACACTTTGGATCTAATCAAGAAAAATAGCAACAGACTGATCTCTTTAGTTATTATTGTTTCATTATTCTATTTCTGACTCTGATTGCAACGTTTCTTGGCCCAAGGGCGATCATCCTACAAGACCTACGCTGCCCAACTTGTGTGGTTTACATTTATCTTTTATCATTAGTTTTAATTTCAATTTGATTTCTCATTTTTGTATCAAATTAGATCACGTATCCTTAAAATGGCGTATAAATTCAATTGTTATCTGATTTTGAGAGTAAACAGTTTGGCGCCCACCGTGGGGCTAAGGATAATAGTGGTTATTTGATACAAATCTCCATAACAAACACACTGCTTCACACTTGCTCTTTGATCTGTCTTTGATTCCAGGCTATAATACAGAAATGTCAAATTCTCAATCAGTACCTCTACACGTCAACAACGACTCTGATCACCAAGGTGAAAATGACAACATAGCGCCCAGTAACGAGACCTCGATTGTTGACCCGATTGACGCTAATTCACACGTGGCAGTTGATGCAGATCTGCCTACCGACCCCTCAAATATTGTTCATAGAGAAGTACGGTCAGTAACTCGAAACCCCCAAAATGTTGAGGGAGACGGGATCAGCCTCCGGATGATCTTCGAAATGTTAAAAGCTCAACAGACGGCGATAGCTCAGTTACAAAATCGAAGCCAAATCCCGAACAAGGTTGAGCCCGGCCCTTCCCGGGAAATTACCCCCAAGGATGAATCAATCGTAGAAAGGTCGAATGAATATGAATCGGGGGCAAACCCCGGAATTATGAAGATGCTCGAGGAGCTGTCAAAACAGATAGAATCAAGGAAGAAAAAGATCGAGGCAAATGATAAAAAGGTGAAAACCTACAAATCCAGGGTAGACAAAATCCCAAGGGCAACCCCGGTGTTAAAGGGCCTGGATACCAGGAAGTTCGTGCAAAAACCTTTTCCTCCAAGCGCGACTCCGAAGCCAATCCCCAAGAAATTCCGTATGCCCGAAATACCCAAGTATAACGGAACGACCGACCCGAACGAGCATGTAACCTCGTATACATATGCTATCAAAGGGAACGACCTGGAGGACGATGAGATCGAATCCGTTCTGTTGAAGAAATTTGGGGAGACCCTATCAAAGGGAGCCATGATATGGTATCACAACTTACCTCCTAATTCTATTGACTCATTTGCTATGCTTGCAGATTCTTTTGTGAAGGTGCACGCAGGTGCCATCAAGGTCGAAACGAGGAAATCAGACCTTTTCAAAGTCAAACAAAAGGATAACGAGATGTTCAGAGAGTTCGTGTCCCAATTTCAAATGGAACGGGATTTGCCCCAATCTCTGACGATTGGGCTGTTCAAGCTTTCACTCAGGACTCAATATTCGAAGCTCAATGACTTCGCAACATCTAAAGCAAAACTTAATAGAATACCCAGCTGTTATGTAGGCTGACATACGTAACCAGTACAAGTCAAAAATCAGAGTCGAAGACGATCAGCTCGGGGCCTCTTCAGGATCCATTTATTCTGTTAGAGCTCTTGATAGAGTCAGGAGGAATATTGATCACGAACCAAGATCGAACAGAGATCAACATCAGCCATATCATGGGGGACAGAGAAATCGGAGTATCCGGGCGGAACTCCCTAAGAAATGAAAGGAGAAATGATCGAGGCTAGAGCAACCGGGGACTCATGACCAAAAGCAGCTTCGAAAGGCCCATCAGGCATAAAGAAGCATCGTGGCTATCGGAGTACAACTTTAATATTGATGCTGCCACTATTGTATCGGCTATCGGTCGCATCAAAGATACTAAATAGCCTCGGCCCTAGAATCCGATCCGACCCAAAGGGATCCTAACCAAATATGCAAATATCATGGCACTCACGGTCACAGAACAGAAGATTGTCAGCAATTGAGAGAGGAAGTAGCCCGGCTACTCAATAACGGACATCTTCGAGAATTCCTGAGCGACCGAGCCAAAAATTATTTCGGGAACAAGAATTCTGACAAATGGATGGGGCAAGAAGAACCTCAACACGTCATCAACATGATCATCGATGGAATCAATACCCCTCAGGGGCCGATGTTGAAACACACCAAAATATTCATTACTAGGGAGAAACGGAATCGAGATTACATGCTGAAGGGAACTTTATCTTTCAACGACGAGGACGCGGAAGGGATTGTACAGCCCCACAATGACGCACTGGTAATATCTGTACTCGTACATAAAATTATAGTTAAACATGTGTTAATCGATCTAGGTAGCTCGGCCAACATCATTCGATCAAGGGTCGTGGAGCAATTCGGCCTGCTAGACCAGATCATTCCTTTAGTCCGAGTTCTTAACGGATTTACATGGCATGTGAGACCACCAAGGGTGAGATAACGTTACCAATAAATACCGCTGGAACCATTGACGAAACAAAGTTCTGTGTGATCAGAGGGGACATGAGGTACAATGCTCTATTCGGGAGACCAATGATCCACGACATGAGTGTAGTGCCTTCGATGCTGCACCAGGCGTAGAAATTTATGACGCTCGATGGAGTTAAAGTGTCCTAGGGGGAGCAACCGGCCGCAAAATAAATATTCACGGTCTAAGAGGTGGCGCCAGCACCAACGATTCCAAACCAAGTGATCAAAGACGGGACGAAACAGCAATCACAGATACCGTCTTCGGAAGATATGAACAAACAAGTGTATGTCGAGGATGATGATTATGGGATTCCCAAATCTTTTATCATCCCTGATAATTTTGATGCTACTAAATCGACGGTCGAGGAACTGGAACAAGTCATGCTGTGAGAGGACTTGCCCGATCAAAAGGTATACCTGGGCACGGGGCTGAGCCCCGAGCTTAGGACAAAACTTATTCAATTTCTTACAACTAATGAAGGATGTTTCGCTTGGTCCTACCTCGATATGACAAGTATCCCCTCGGTGATAACCACTCACAAGCTGAGCCTGGATCCGAAGTTCCATCCGGTTAAACAAAAGAGGAGGCCCCAGTCCGAAATCAAACATACTTTTATCAAGGATGAGATAACTAAACTTTTAAAGATAGGGTCTATTCGGGAGGTCAAATACCCGGATCGCTAATGTAGTGGTAGTCTCTAAGAAAGGGAATAATTTAAGAATGTGTATAGATTATAAAGATTTGAATAAATCATGTCTTAAAGACTCTTTTCCCTTGCCCAATATCGACCGCATGATCGATGTTATTGCCGGCCACGAGACCCTTAGTTTTCTCGATGCATATTCTGGATACAACTAAATACGGATGGAACCAGGTGATCAGGAAAAAACTTCCTTCATCACTAAATATGGCACATACTGTTATAATGTAATGCCTTTTGGGTTAAAAAATGCTGGTGCCACATACCAACACCTAGTAAACCGAATGTTCGAGAAACAATTAGGGAAGCCAATAGAGGTTTATATTGACGACATGTTAGTTAAGTCCCTGCGAGCAGAGGACCCTGCGTATAAAGACGCCCCGATTTAGCTTGTCCGAAGACGGAATCTTGTTCAGAAGAACATTTGGTGGCTCACTCACGATATGTTTGGGACCGGGTGATACTGAGTACATTTTGAGAGAAATCCACGAGGGTACCTGCGGAAACCATTCTGGCACTGAGTCATTTATTCGAAAAATAATCAGAGCCGGTTATTACTGGGTCGATATGGAAAAAGACGCAAAGGAATTCGTTTGAAAATGTGACGAATGCCAAAGGCACGTCCCGATGATCCATCGACCCGGGGAGATGCTCCACTCAGTTTTATTACCATGGCCGTTCACGAAGTAAGGGATGGACATCGGTGGCCCTCTTTCGTGGGCACCAAGTAAAGCTTAATTAATACTATTTATGAATGACTATTTTTCTAAATGGTTGGAAGCTCAGGCATATGAGAAGGTTAGGGAAAAAGAAATCATCGATTTCATTTGGGATCACATCATATGCCGATTTGGAATGCCAGCCGAGATCGTATGCGACAACGAGAAGTAATTCACCAGTAGCAAAGTAACCAAATTCCTCGAAGATCACAAGATCAAAAGGATCCTATCGACACCCTACTACTCTAGTGGGAATGGACAAGCCGAATCTACCAAAAAAATCATACTCCAAAACCTCAAAAAGAGGTTAACCGATGCCAAAGGGAGATGGAAGGAAATATTACCCGAAGTCCTATGGGCATACCGTACGACCGCGAAATCCAGCACCGGGGCCACCCCGTTCTTCTGGTTTATAGCGCCGAAGCTTTGATACCGGTTGAGGTCGGGGAGCCAAGTATCAAATTCCGGTATACAACAGAGGAATCGAACCACGAAGCCATGAATACGAACTTAGATCTGTTAGATGAGAGACGCGAAGCCGCCCTTATTCGGTTAGCTGCTTAAAAGCAAAGGATCGAGAGGTATTACAATAGAAGGACCAACCTTCAATACTTCAGCGTCGGGGACTTAGTACTAAGAAATATCAGACCAAACACACGGAGTCCGAACGAGGGAAAGCTGGGACCAAACTGGGAAGGACCTTATTATATCATTAAAATCATCGGAAAGGGATCCTACAAGCTTGGAAAGATCGATGGTAAGAAACTACCGAACAACTGGAATATAACTCACTTAAAGCGGTATTACTGCTAAGGTACGACCCTGTTCTTTCTTTTTTCTCTTATTTGCATTACGAACTAACGCTTGCAGGTATCAAACAAGGGGCCATACAGGATGTTAGGTCTGAAAGCACGCGTTGCACTCTTTTTTGGCAAGTTAACAACACTCGAGGGCACGAAGCTTATTTGGAAACACCCGAATTAAAAGGCTAAGGTCGTTCCAAGTTAACTGCACTTGAGGGCACGAAGCTTATTTGGCAACGCCCGAATTAAAAGACTAAGGCCGTTCTGAGTTAACAGCACTCGAGGAGCTTATTTAGCAACGCCCGAATTAAAAGGCTAAGGTTGTTCTGAGTTAACAACACTTGAGGGCACGAAGCTTATTTGGCAACGCCCGAATTAAACGGCTAAGGCCATTCCGGGTTAACGAAACCCGAGGGCGTAAAGCTTATTTGGCACTGCTTGAACTATAAAGGATATGGCCACATAAACACGGCTTGGAGACGTCTAAAGCCCGTAACAAAAACAACAAGGCATTATTCTTAACCCGTTCTAGAGGTTACCCTCAGAAAATTATAAACCTAAACTACTTTGGGAAAGAAAGTTTTCGGTAACACCGAATCCCCACGAAGCCTCGAAACGAAATAATGTTAAAGGTAAGGTTCATTCGAACCTTCAAACACAACCTAATTATTTTATGCTAAGGCATATTGATCTTTGCGAATACAAATGAAAAAGCAAAGAAGTAATTTTGAAAGCTGTGAAAGGCGAGCCTTATATATATATCAAAAATCCTTTCTACAAGGACTGAATAGCCTCGATACAAAATTTTTACAAAGGTCGAGCAGCCTTGTTACACAGTATCTAGCACAGAAAGGGATAAAATCGAACAGAAGCGACTTGATCTAGATTGGATCTCGCCTCGTCATCAGGATTTTCGGGGTCCTCTCATTCTTCGAACCCGACTGAACCCTCGGAATCATCCTCTTTAGGATTGGCCAATTTTTTGGCTTCGGCTTCAGACACCTTGGCATCCTCAATCTCCGCAGATAAGTTAAAACCTCGAGCGTGGACTTCCTCGAGGGCCTGCCTAGGGGAGTGCCACTTCATATGCTCGACCATACTTTTTGATTGGTCTTGAGCCGCTTCGGCAGCAGCCTTGTACTGAGCC
Source organism: Nicotiana obtusifolia (assembly GCA_002018475.1). Classification (NCBI taxonomy): domain Eukaryota; kingdom Viridiplantae; phylum Streptophyta; class Magnoliopsida; order Solanales; family Solanaceae; genus Nicotiana; species Nicotiana obtusifolia. The sequence goes on from MCJB01049601.1 coordinate 14,623, forward strand.
ACCATTTCATCAGCTTCGGCTTTGATCACGACGTCTTCCGACTTGGTCATTTTAAGCTCATTGGCCCTTTTAGTTTGGATCTCGGCCTTTTCCTTTACCGCTCTTAGCTGGGTCTCTGTTGAGGTTAGTTGTGTCCGAGCTGCCTCTTTTTTCGAGGCCAGGCGATCCATCTTGCCTCTCCACTCATCGGCCTCAGCTTTAACCACATCCATCTCAGTTTGAAGCTGATCGATCCAATCGAGTTTTAGCTGGACCTGCGGATTTTGACCATTAGTCACTGAATCAAATTCGTATCACTTACATCATGAGTCTATCGTCACTTATCAGAGTAAGAATCGGAAGTTCGTATAGTGAGAATCTGAGGCTCATATTGTTTTTTGTCATTACTCTCCGAAACACGAGGGGACTATCTGTATACGGTCGAAATCGGGCTCGACTATTGCACGACAGATCGAGCTCGGAACGCGAAGGGTTGAAGATCGACCTCGAGTTTCATCGAAGCAGAACGCGAGGTCAGAATGTCCGTCCTCGAGAACACTGAGCCCGTGATTCGGAACCGATCCTGACCCCGAACATGCTCGAGGGAAGATCGTCGAACCTAAATAACCAAAAGCCAGAATACCTGTAATGGGTCGAACATCGCAGCGTGAATCTCGGCATGAATCAATGGAACCGCTTAATTAGCAAATCAGGAGATTTTTTACCTTATATAGAGTTGTATCAAAAGTAGGATTCCCCTACTATATAAAGTGGGGTCTAATTATTTAAAAAATAGCAATAGACTGATCTCTTTAGTTATCGTTGTCTCATTATTCTATTTTCGACTCTGATTGCAACGTTTCTTGGCCCAAGGGCGATCATCCTACAAGCCAACACTGCCCAACTTGTGTGGCTTGCATTCACTTTTATCATTAATTTTAATTTCAATTTGATTTCTCATTTTTGTATCAAATTAGATTAAAACTGCGTATAAATTTAATTGTTATTCGATTTTAAGGGTAAACAAGTAATAAAATAAAATATTAGTTTATTTAACTAACATTAGCTTATTCTCTAGGTTATATTGGTGCATGTGACATTTCACTTTCAAAAGCAAGGATTTAGAAACTAATGCCAAAATTCTATATCATTCACCCTATGATATGGGACATTACTTGAAGGCATGTATGAAAAGGAAAAAAAAGAAGAGAGAAAGTAAACAAACGAAAAAGTGTAAACCAAATATATCTATCATCTGCATGCGCCCCGCACTCACATTAATAAAAATGTCCACCATGTGCGGATTCACGTCTTACAAATCTAACCATGTGCCTAGTGGGCTGGGTTAATTCATTCGCATCCCCATATGACTAATAAATTATGAAAGAAAAGAACATTTCTTTACAAATATCTGTAAATATTTATTATATATTTTAGTCAACAAATAGCAGCAGTTATCATTATTTACTCCCTTTTCAATCTTGAATATTTGGCCAAAATTTTGCTAACATTATGAATTGATATAAACAATAACTAATGGCATTTATAGAGTTCATTAAACTTATGAATCCCAAAGTTCATGTGTAACAAAACAGATATATAGGTATTTCACCTTATAAATATATTCCAACAAAAATTTATTTGGATAAAATTGATGGGTAACTCACAGGCCACAGCCTGTCTCGGTTTCTTTTCCTTAGAACTGATGGTGATATGTTATTGAGTTTGAGTACTCTGACTCTGACCACAGAAGAGTTTCTCATACGGTCAAACACTCAAACTTTGCATTATCATCTATCCGTTCCGCTTTGACAAGTGAATAGTCCAAAAGGCAAACATATAATAAACCTTCGATCGCCACTCATTCTTTTATAAACTGGTTGTCTTGTAAGGCAAAGATTGGTCTACTCATCATGCAGTTTTAGGCTTCTTCTGGATTTTCTTTTGGGCGTGATTTTGAAAGAACTGCTTTGAAATAAAATAACCATCAAGTTAAGTTGTATATGATTTTAAATTTGTTTTTGGAAGATCAGTCATAACTTGGTTTTTAGAATTAGTATAAGTTTTTTACTTTCGTTTTTGATTTCCTAAAAAATAAACAATTTAATTTCACTTTATTTATACTAACGACATATTAGTTCTTATTCCTCTCTCGTTTCATTTTATATGCCACTCCTTTTTATAAGTTCAATAAAAAAATTGACACATTTGTATATTTGAAATTTTTCAATTTTAACATTCCGAGTTTGCCATGATTGATGTATGTGTATTCTATTAGCAATTTATATGCAAATACTAAGACCTGCCCAGAAGATGCTTAGCTATTTCGAAATGCTATATATTTATTTTATATTTGTGGAGATTTATTACGCTATCCAGCCTTATAAAATGAAGGAAAGGAACAATTGTTTTATTCACGACTAATAAAACACATACCACATAATTTCTTCTTAATGTGGTACTGACTTTGGATAAATCAAAGTGAATACTGAAGAACATTAAACACTTGTGTCTATCACAAAAATCAAGAAACATGCCGTGACCTCACGAAACTTAAAACTTGTGTTTATATATGGTTCAACTTCTGTTTCTGTTCGTCATTATTCTATTAGACAGTTGTAGGTTCTTTAATCACCTTTTTTGGTGCATAACCGGAAAAGAAGTAACTTTTCAGATATGTAGAATCAAATTGTAAATAGGAACTTACTTGAGTATTTGGCCTAGTGAATAGCCCTCAAAGTTCTAGTATCTCTACTTCCCATGGACTTGATCCTAATGGGACATCCATGAACGATTCTTGTTATGCTACTTAGTGATATAACATCCCTTTTAACCCCAAAAAGAAAAATATTAAATAAATTAAAGTGGATTGTCTTGAATTATCGTCTTCATTTTTTTCACGGACAAAACTTCAAGTTTAATACGTACTGTTCTCGCTTAGCTTATGAGAAACACTATTAACTTTTGACCTTAAAGTTCTGTTTATGGTCCTAACAGCAGTAAAATATTAAATAGCACTTCCAAAAGCTGTCATTTTTGTAATTTTCTTACTCTGCGTGAAAGAAACATTATTTGCCAAAAACAACAGGTAACTACCAATTACTAACCATTGATAGTAGAGGCGTACACAATAGACTAAATTCTTTTGATAGAAAAAAGGTTAAAATAAATTAAATTTGTTATAGTAATACTTTATTTGTCATAATCGTTCGCCATTAATATATTAATTGAGTGAAAGCACTCAAAACCTAACGACTTATATATTAACTTCAGTTTTCAAAAGATGCCAAAGAAAAAGACAATATGACAGCAATGATATTTAACTACTTAAAACTAATGTGAAATATAAAAAGAAAAAAGAAAAAATTAGAATACAGATAAAATAAAGAAGTTTTTGAAGCTCACCAATATATCTAAGCCAGTGAAATTCTTGGCAAACCATGAAGCAAATGTTTTAATGGAGGAAGTATCTGACACATCAAGCTGGTGATAATAGATAGATAGGCCTAATTTCTTTAGGGACTCAACTGCCTCCATTCCTCTTGCATTGTCTCTTGCAGTTAAAACCACTGTTAATCCCAATTCTGCCATTTTCTTTACTAAGGCAAAACCTATGCCCTTGTTTGCTCCTGTCACTATCGCCACTGTCTCTTTCGACCACCATCTACATTTTTCACAAACAAAACTCAATAGATATATTTCTTACACTCATACATTTATCTAAAGAAAAAAAGAAGGAAGAAACATCTTTTACATATACAATGGAAAAGTCAGATGTTGAAACGTAATTATATATGTGTAACGATAAATTAATTAGATTGGAGTAAGTATTTGGAACAAGCAATGAATGCTTTTACCTGGATTTAAGAAGGGTGGAACATGAAGAAGATAGTGCTGATTGTCTTGATGCCATTGCAATGCAAGGGGGAGAAGAAGAGAGAATAACTCTATATGTATATATAGGTAAAAGGGAGCATGCATAGATTCTTTATTTTATTTTAGTTTATTTATTTATTTTTTGAATTGCACACGGCGTGGTATGAGTAAACAAATACACAAGGATGATAAATATTTAAAGGGAAAAGGGGCAAATATACCCCTCTACTTTAGTATATTGTTCACATCTATCCTCTGTTATACTATGGGGATATATTTATTTTTATCGTTAGCCAAACTTTTTAAAAATACCCTTCACCTAACAGAAAGCCACCAAATTAATAAAATAATCATTAAAAAAAATTCATTACCCATAACCTGTTAAACCAATAATTTAAAAATTTAAAACCTAAATTTCTGCGACGTCTTAATATATATTTTTTATTTAGAGAGAGACCGAAAATGATGGTGAAGTAGAATTAATAAGAACTTATATTTTTGGTTATTAGTTGTTCATGGTGGCATTAGGATGTCATGTTATCACTTTTGATTATTTTTTGTGTGTGGTTATAATATGGCTTCCCTTTGTCTAATGTAATGCACACTTGACAGTTGGTTTGTATGTTGGTAACAATTGAAATATACTTTAATAAAACTTTTGTTTGGTTAATACATGAAGTTAGTGTACTTGGTTGTTAAGTTGCTTTCTAACTTGTTGGTATACTTTCTTTTTTTCTTGATGAATTTCGACTTTCGTAAACTGTAGCTTGATATTAAATTAAATCTCCTCTAATTATTTTCTAATTTTTGTTCATTATAACTTCATTTGTTATTAAGAATTATGAGTAACACATCCCATAGCTTGCAATCTAACTTTGGTTCTTAAGGCGTGATTTGGCGATAATTACTTGTTGCCCAAATGTTTAAAGCAGAATAAGAAAATTATAGTGCGTGAATACTCATCAACAAAGGCTCACTGTTGGAGGAAGAAATACTTTGGTTGCTGCCTTAAGTCTTCAGAACTGTTAACCTAATAAGATGTTATAAACATTCAAGTCATGTTGGAAAGAAAATCATGATGAATAACAGTTCGACATGGTTGAAAAAACAAAAAAAGAAGCTAGAAGAAAAAAATTTGGAAAAGGTTGAATATAATAAACATACAATAAGGATATTAAAAGAATCGGGACTCAATATATAAATGAATATATGGTTGTCAGTATTTTTATGTCTTTCACCTCTTGAGTTCACAAGTAACTACGAAGCAGATGACTAATATGTGAGGAAAAAGTACAGTAAATGAAAGGGGTTTAACGTGTTATTAATGAGTTTTTTTAAAAAAAGATATTTTTTAATTTGGTGGCTTTCCGTTAGATGAAATATATTTTTATAAAATTTGGGTAATGATAAAGATAGATATATCCTAATAGTATATCGGAAGATAAATATGAAAAATATACCAAAGTAGAAAAATATATTTGATTCTTTTCCCATATCTAAAAGTATGTAATCCATGAACGTTGCACTATGGTCCAAATTCTTAGAGGTTAGGCAAATTAATGACTTCTAGACTACATGTGCATCGCTGTTCACAGCCTTCCCACGGTATTACTAAATGCACGAAAATAGAAAGTCTTTTACTCATGTCACAAATTAAAGTAACTGCTCCTTACATCATTTCCTGGGAAAGATACTCTCAATTATATTGTTTGGTCCAGTAAAATGATACATCATTTATTTCTCTTTTATGCTTTCAATTATTTTCTTCTCCTTTTTAGCTATATATTGTCATGATCAACTCCACTGTCAAATCAACTGATAACAGTTTGTCTTATGCACTCTAAGTAAGCCCCTTTTGAGGTTTTGAAGGTGATTACAAAGTTGGTTATAATACAATAACTTGTAACAGAATTTGTCTTAAGGGTACAGTCGTTTTCCGGTCTTTTATTCACTCCTCCATCCTTTTCATATGACACACTAGGCTAAACGGAGTTTACGCGTGTGAAACTAGTGATGCTTAAAATAAATGTTTAAGTGGTGGGTGAAAGTAAGTTTAACAAAGAAACATTAGATCAAAGTAACTAAGAGTTTAAACTGAATAATTTAAATTCTTGACAGTCCTAAAATAAATAGAGAGATTATGACGATTCAATAGGTTGTTTTGAGTACTACCCTTAATTTAAGTGTTTCGAGACCTCTCACAGCTTCATTTAATATTAATTACGTGCATGATAAGTGTGAATTTTAACCACTTATTAGCACCTTCTTGCTTTAGTTTTAGTTCGAAAGTAGTGATTTTTGTTTCAAATCTAATAAAATTGTGTGAATTGCATGCTTGTTGGATGGAGCTTAATGAAGAAATCTAACGCAAAAAGGAGTACTCCAGCTCAACAAGGCAAAAAAGAGAAATGCAAGAAGAAGTGCAGTCCGTAGAAGTAATTCTTCGACCACAGATGATTATGCGGTCTGCAGAAGATCCCTTGAAGCCTAATAGGATTGTAGCAGAAGCGTGGTCCGTACACCAAATTGTGCGACCGCAAAAGCTGGTTGCACTAACAAAGTTTGATAAGTTCAGAGAAGGTGCAGAAGGCCAAGTGTGAAGCTTTTTGAAATTGTGGTCCGCGACCAAATTGTGCGGTCGCAGAAGTTGAAGTGCAGCCGCAGAGACAATTGTGCGGCCGCAGATTTCCTCTTAATGCAAGAGCAGAAGAAAAGTGGGGTCCGCACATAGAATTGTGCGGCCGCTGAACCTTTCGAAGGGAATTTTTGTCAGCGAAATTCTGGACACTATACATAGATGGAAAACACTTTTTAGGGCAACTTTTGTAATTCCTAGCAGCTGTAATGGTTATATTTTATCTTTTTGGGAAAGTTGTGATCAAAATTGGAGAAGACCCCCTACTTTTATCTTTTAGTTTTAGTTTATGTCTTTAATTACTTCTTTTAGCAGCTGTAACAGTTATATCTCTTGGGCATGCTCCTTATTTCTTTATGTTATCTCGAATGTTTGACATTTTGCTCACGCAGCTTAAAGACATGATTACATTTTCAAGTCAGAAACTCCCATCGTGTGGAGATACTTTACATTTCAATGCAACTGCTCCCATCACGCGGAGATACATTTTACATTTCAATAAACTACTCTCATCACGTGAAGATACATTCTATATTACAAGTCAACTACTCCGATCGCGCAGGGATACTCCTAACGTGAGGAGACTTAGTGCTCCGATAGCTGCGGAACGGTACACAGCTCGGCTAATAATCGAGTCAAATTCAAGTATCTCGTCGTCCCAATTCTAAATAGCGGCTAGCCGGTAGCTAGGCATCATCATTCCTGCATTATTTACATCACATCTTTACATATCTGCATTACGATATATGGGTATGTGTGTATTTTATTTTTGCAGGAACAGACCGCGACGTAGAACTTCTTCTAAGCAGCAAACCAAGCAATAGCGCTATAAGGGATAACATACTCATAAGATGGCCAAGGATCCGAACTCAAACTCAAAAATGATCAGTGGAACTCTAATCCTTCAAGTTTTTCAAATCAAGCCGCAGTCCAGAGCTATCATGGGTACCAAATCTTTCGTCTCGCAGTATCATCATAATACGATACTGAGGCAATTTCTGAGCGTCGCCTCCTCCAAACCATCACTCTAGAACTACATGAGGAATGATCCTTATTAAGCCTGAGGTATGTGCAATTCAAGGCCAGAATTCGGCACCAATTTCCCAAAATTCCCTTAAAAACATCCATAATTTTCCATAACTCCTCCTCTAATTTTATAACCCATAATATTCCAATGTGTGCCTAAAGTCGGGACAAAATTGGCTAATTGTTTTGCTCGAAAATTCTTTCATCGTCTCCGATCAAAGAGGGGCAACTATTGACGACCAATTTTGACCCTCCCTTTTATAATTAATTTACTTGCACTTAATGATTTTCAATAAGTATACTGAAAATATTTTCTAATTAATAAATACTTATTTTTTATATAAATTAAGTAATTAAGGGTGTTAAAATTAATATTTTAGTATTATAATTACAAATATATCACTCCTACTATTTTGAAAACAATTAAAATAACTTTTACAATTCATTACATAAGTTTATAATTAACTTAACAAGGATGATTCTTAATTTTTGTAAAATAACCTACTATTTCAAAATAAATTCTAAATTAGTGTCACAAATAGGAAATATGATATTTAATAATTAATTAATTATAGTACTTAGTAGTGTATTTGATGATTTTAATATATATTATATTTTATGTAAATTATTTAATTTTATTTAAATTAATTATAAAGGGGTTAAAGACTGAAATGGCTACATTTGTAGTTGTATAATTAAATTCAAAATTGCTACTTTTTAAATTAAAACAGTCCAAATACCCAAGCCCAATTGTCCATCTGACCCAGTCCAATCCCCTCCTCTACTCCACCTTGGCGATCCACGCCACCCTCCCTTAGCCAACCATATCATGCCACGTCACCCATCCCATTCAGTCACAAAACAAAGACACACCATCCTGGTCGTTGATTCATATTATCAACGGACCAGGTTTAATCATGTTTCAGTTATTTTAAAAGCCCCGTTGTATTTTATCTCCTCCGTTGGATCACAAGAATCCAACGGCCATCGATTTTTTTCCATAAAACTATTTTTAAACCCCTAATTGTCAAAATAAATGGAGCCGTTGATCAAAGGATCCAACAGCTCCCGTTCCATCTCCCCCTTTTATCCCTTAGAGACGACCAACCCCTACCCAAACCCTATATCATTTCCCCTTTGACTTAACCGCCACCCTTTCCACTTTCCTCTCTTTTCTCTCCACTCCCATCACTATGTATATCAAGAAAACCTTGCACAAATTCGTGCAAGGTCTTAAATCACCCAGAAATCATCCCTTCTGTCTTCAATACCCATAATCCTCGCTGAACTTCTCCCATTTTCGTCTTTAAGATTCAAACGCCCAAATCCAAAAACTCTAGCTTAAACATGAACATCAAATCTCCGAATCCCGCTTGTGTTATGTTAAATCGAAGCATGCATGGAGATTCTTCAAAATCTCATGATGAAGATTCTATAACAGAGGTCAAACATAGTGACCTCTAGGTTCCTAAGCTTTGTCCGCTGATATTGCTTTCAATGGTCAATCTTTCCTCACTTCAGGTAAAACTCTCGCTGATTTTCCCTTCTATTCTTCTCTGATTTCAAACAATCGTGCTCAAATCATCAACTCTCCGTCACTCTCCACTATCATTTGAATCTGTTGAAACCTAAGGCATTGAATGCCACTATAAAAGGAGAGCTTTAGTGTTCTCACCTAGCAAACCTAACATGAGAGACATATTAGAAATCATTTACAGAAAATATTAGTTTTAGATTTGTTTAGAGAAAATTCGAGCTATGATTTCTAATTAGTTTGATATCTTTTCTGAGCTCCATTACTGGTCGGAGTTTGAGCTTTCTGATCCATACACGAATAACAAAGGCCTTCATTTGGTTTGCTGCTCAAAAGAAGGTCAGTAATTTTCGACCCTTGTTTTCTTTGAATGTTTAGTTGAAATCACGCCTACTCTATTATCTTCTATTAATTAGCTTTTTTCATGATGTGTTATTATTGATTATAGTTGATCATCTCTGCTCATAATGTGCTATTTCAGTTCATAATTGACATCATGTTTTATCATTGTCTCCTTAATAATCAGAAGTTAAATTAATCCAAGTCGACCATTTTGTAATCTCAATGAATATGTGATGTGTGATTAACAAAGAACCTTGCTAGTTATGCGTATCTATTTTGACCTTAAACCTCACTAATGACTTTTGTTATTACTCTCATACTTAATCTGGTAGTTTTTACTTAGTGTTATTTGTTGATTTTCCCTATGTACTTAAGGTTATCAACCTAATAAACTAAAGTCAAAATGGGATATGAACCTTTAATGATTCTACACATCTGTTTTGATCTTATACTTCTATAATGATTTTTTTATGACTCTTGTTTTGATCTTTATCTTAGTGATTATTTGTTGATTTGTATTATACAATTGTAGTTGTTTTCTTGACAAGCTTAACTATAGCAGTTATGAATATTCAAGGGCAAATACAAGGTTGTCATCATAGTTTTAAGTATGTTAGCTTATGTTATTTGAGTTGACCATTTCCTTCAAATGTGCCACTGTGTTTCTGTAACTCTGAAAAGATCATTGTGATGATTTTCTGTAAACGTTCATGAACGTGTGATCATATCTGGAATTTCATTGCATAGACATGTTCTGAATCAACTGAATTAAGTCTTGTCGAGTCTGTGCACCTGTTCTTGTGCGAATTCTGACAACTGCTATTCACTCAGTTTATGTTATGCTCTCTTGATTAAATTGTATCTGTGGTATTCAAGTCTCATATGTTGCAAATATGAACCTCATCATGACTGATTTTAGACTTAACTTGTACAACTGAAGCATGCTTACTTAATGTAAAACAATCCATTATTCTGAACTCATATGATTAGTCTCTTGGTCTAATCCACATGGTAATAGATATTCTACCCTGTTGTGGTCTTGTAATTTTAAGGAAACTTAAATGTCTCATGTGTGTGTTTGTATATCTTCTCTTTGGCTTTCTGTATTCTATCATGTTCTTAAACAAAACTTCCTGTTTATCTCTCACACTCATGCCTATGTTCTCATGCTGCACCGTCACATAAGGGAAATTGAACCTTGCTAAGCCTCTATAGGTTGACTATGACTGACTAATAGACTTAAGAGGAGCCTTCTGATGTTATCTGCTCCACTTGAGTATAATACTATTCCTTAAATCTTAATGAACCCAGTGTGAATATGAGATTAAGAATCTTGTAAGGAGAAAGTGATCATCTACTAAGTTGTGACCAATTTGCTTGCTTAAGTACCTCTACTAATGCTCTTTAGAGATCCCATTTGAAATTGTTAACTCATACATCTATTTGAAATTAAGACTTAGTCTACGTATGAACCCTTGCTTAACTTAAGCATAGGATTTTAAGGTTAAGGACCTCTGTAAACTTTAATTATACACGTTTTCTACTTCTTAAGTTGCCTGACTTAATTGTTTGAACTTATGAAATAACCTCCTGCTGATATTTTCCCTTACATACACCTGTAATTTCTCTGAGTATTCTTCTGCATATTGGTAGTTCTTAGTGAACTACACACTGGTGTTTGGATTGTGATCTCCTTGGTGTTATCTGTTGTCACATGTTCATAGTAACATTCTACATAGTTTCTGTTAGAAGTACACATGCCTAAATCTGTGTATTGTGATTATAATTGTATTGAAACTTACAATAAATGCCTCATTGGCTTTTAAACCTATAGGAAGGAGTTAGTGTGTGTGGTTACCGATATTTAGAGGTGAGATTTAGTTTGTGGTTGAGATGCTCTCCCTGACATATGCACTGCTCGGGGTCCTTGAGACCCTTATGAACTTTGAAGTGCTAGGGGCCCAAAGGGTATCTTGGTTATAAATGAAATTTCACCTTAAGCCCTTAATCATTGACATTTGCTAATCTCTTTGGGGTTAGCATCTAATGAAGAAAAAGGCTTCAATGTAATTTTTCTTACTCTGTTCGCTCTTACACAGTTTTATTTACATTCTTAATCGCAAACATTTGTTACAGTCTTATTTGGGCCTTACGTTTGATCTTATCTGTATTTAAATATTATGTTGGGCTTCATCACTAACTCTGACCTTTGTTTTCGATTGAACATGTAACGGAACTGGGTCTGCTGAGTTCTCAAGAACTCAGGCCCAAGTCCCAGGCTTTGAGTCTGAAGTCATGGAAGCTGTCACTAGGCCTAACCTTCTTCAAGCCCAAACCAATGAGTCTATTCCCTCCCTTTATCGCTTTACATGATCTGTTATTATTCTTATGTATAAGACACTGATAATATTTGATTACATAGTTTCTCTTATCTCTTTGAATTACGTTAGGAAACCTAGGAAAACATAAAACCGTAGGTAAAATTAAAAGAATTACTGCTCCTACATTAGTTAATAACTTCAAACATATTTAGCTAAATCTGCTATATGATTTTCATCCTCACTCTTTACTAGCCATTTTCGCGGATTTTCTTAGTTCAAAAACAAATTTGTAAAGTCGACAACCCTCTTCCTTTAAAAGCTAGAATTGGGCAAACAATTTAAAAGTCAAGATTTCGACAAACAAAATGAGATATAAAATGCAATCAAGGAATGCTTCAAGAAATTTTCTCCTAAACTTAATATAAGATACGAAAAATCACTCTTCAAGGTATATCTAAACCCAATTCTTCAATCACACTCATTTCCTCAAGATTACAAAAAAATGACCATTATTTTTTAGAAAAGGAGTATTTTAAATTTAGCCACATTTTTTGCAAAGTTAGTAAATATAAGTAGTATAAACCTATTTCCAAAACTCTTTCAATTGTACAGACATTTTAAAGGCCTTTGTAAGTAAAACCCATACTCTATTTTTAAAGTATATGTACTACCTCCTTTCAAAATGATAAGTTTTAGAACAAAACATAGAGAAAGTCACACACACTTAGCACTAACCAAAATTAGAATATAGACATTTAATTTTCCGAACCTAGTCTAAATCCTATGGAGCTACCTGAGGTAGATTCTAGGTGGTGCCTAACGCTTTCCCCTTAAAAGAACAAGAACTCTTACCTTAAATCTTAGTAATTAGCAGACTAATAGGATAATAATTTGATAACTAAAACAGGTACCCTAGTATACCTTTAAATATTAGGTGGCGACTCTCTTTTATCATTAACAGAGAAACCACTAGCTGAATCTTGCTTTGACTCGTGCAAAATAGGGTGCAACAACATAGCGACTCTGCTGGGGATTACATTTAGGTTCTGACCTTAGTAGACTTAGACTAGACTTGGAATTTAGGAATGTTTATACACTGCTTTAACTGTGCTTAATTTGCAAATATGTGTTTGCTTGCTTACTTGCTCATTATGTACTTACCTGTTTGCTTCAATGTTATTACTAACATACCACTATCTGTTACAGCTTTATATATACTGTCATCACACTCTTTCCTATCGAGTCTTGGCCGTACACTATCACACATAATGGCACACAAGGGTTTTCTTTTACACTCTTCCGGACCTTCTTTCAAAATTCTTTAGTTTTAGAGAATGGATTTGTCAGGTCAACTAACATAATTTCCTGCAGTATTCAGTCCAACTCAAAATTAGGAAGCGCTCTATTCTAGCAAACATAGGTCTTATTGCATAAACCTTAGGTAAGTCAGTCCTTTGTATCGACACACAATTAGGAAAGCCACCTTAATGTCAATGGGTCATGCACCCAATGACATGACTTTTGTGTAATGACGAACCAATCATGATGAGACACTAAACATCCGGAGCAAACACTTATCAAACCCTTTCTCTATCCTCTTCAAAAATGGAAATCAACCAAAACATCCCCGAAATCAATATAGTCATGGGAGCACCACACAAGTTAAAGCAATGGTGGAAGAACATCTACCGAGAGCATGGAGACGAAATCGGGAAAAGTCAAAATTTTCTAACTTTTTTTTCTCAAATTTGTTTTTTTTTTCCAATTTTTTTCTTCTTTACAAAAAAGCTACTATACTAAGAAAGAGTACTACAACTAAACTAGGATAGCACAGAAAATCACCCAGACAATCTCCTCACCGTACACTTAAAAATTATGCAATATCGTTAATATATCCAATAAATAAATAGAGGATAAAAGAGACTCCCCGGTAGGACAAAGGCCGAAGTATTAACAACTCAGGTGATACTCATACTTATCCCACGTATGGTTCTTTGTGCGGGCACCCCGCACATAGTTCCAACCACCTGCTCGATTGTTCACACGCCTATTGGCTTTGACTCCATGCTCCTACTCCTACAAAATACAAAATAAAAACACTACAGAAAATAACACACTAAAAAATTACAAAAACAAAAAGAAACAGTATAATTAGATTGCCTCCTAACAAGTGCATAATTTAACGTTGCTGTATGACACCATCACTTTCACAACTTTTCCTTCCGCTTTGAAGATTTGAACTGAGCCCCCAATTTTGATTCAAGCTTTTGGTTATGGTCCTGGGGTGGTGGTATAAATATAAAAGAACCTAGTAAACAATATCGCATCTTACACTTCGTGGCGTTTAAGTGAGGAATGTTATTCTGTCTCCTTAGAATCACAAATTTCAGAATGTATGCACTTTTTTTACCTTCCATTGACTCCTCCATAGGATCGAGTGGATCAATTCTCGTGTCACTAACCAAACACAATATTAAAAAGTGTTTAGAATGAGGACCAATATGCTCCAACTCTAAAAACACTTTACTTTTGACATCCTCGTCTGTACTCACAATAGAGTCTTCAAGTGCTATATTATCTACTTCCTCATATGACTCCAGTGTACATTTCTCATATTGACATCATCAACAAAAATATGGTCGAATGATTAACTTTCCATTTTTAGCTCCTCAATTTAGCGTATAAGCTCCTTTCAGCTTCATACAACTCAGAACTATTTTGTTGAGCGTTAGATGCAACAACCTTTGCACGCAATTGAGCCTCCAATTCGTGAATAGAATTGCCATATTGGTCGATCTCTTGTCTCAATTCATATCTTTCTTCTATAAAGTGCCGCATCTCATTCGTAATTTTCTCATGGAGACATCCATATTCCTCTATTAATTTCTTGTGTATCTCAAGAGTGCGAACATCATGTTCTACATCACCAATTAGTTAGTCCTGTCAAACTCACAAGAATTATTAGAATCATCATAAGAAGGGATTGGAGTAGGATAACAACACTTAAGACAATTATTCCACTTGTCACCACAAATAGTACAGGATTGAGATGGTGCACATAACTCAGTCTTGGGAATATTATTATATTATTGCCACAAGTGGGGTCCTTTACAATATGGACAAGGATCACCAAAACAAGAATACTTACCATTCCATCACTTTTTGTTCAAAGATGCCATGTAAAAAAATGTAATACTAACTACACTAAACTAGAATTAAAAACTTGAATAGATAAAAAGTAAAATCTGATCTAGTAAAATAGTTAATTTCTAAGAACCCGACAACGACACCATAAACATGTTGCTCCCAAACGCACACGTAAATTTATGTGGTCGTACAAGTAATATAGGATTGTAATCCAAATATCGTACCCACAGGGACTTGTGATTAACTGTTTACTAAATTAAACTAAGAAAAGTAATCTATTCAAGCAATTTTATAAAGTATGAATATTTAACTAAAAATAATCTAGAGTAGCAAACAAAGAAATTAAAGGAAATAAATCGGCAATCTTAGAGATGAATTCAATGGGAGAAAATATTCTAGAGCTATAGGTTATCTAACAATCCCGTTGAGTCTTCCACTTAAATTGTCTAGTTAATTTATCTGGTTTATTGATTGACATGGTTAATATTACTCGTAGTATTCTTTCGAAGTACTACTTGCCTATTCAAGCAAACCTAACTCCTATATTCCTATGGAATTAGGATTAACAAGAAATACATTAATAATTCCCGCATAGTAACCAAGGAAGGTGATTAGGTATATCCTTATCCTAACTGCAAATCCGTTCACAGATGCCTAAGTTCAAGATCTCGTTTTACTCAATCGTATATGTAATCTAGAATTTCCTCTCCTGAGTTTAATCCTAGATTCCAGAAAGTATTCAACTGGTGATCAAGCAATCAAATAATTTATAGAAAGATTGAATAAATAAATCAATATAATAAAATAATAAGAACAATTCAAACTTCAAACTACAATGTTCATGTAGCATCCACAACTCTAGAACTAATAAACTATGAGATTAAATGAAGAGAATAGAAGAAAAACTAGTTAGAAGCCTCCTCCAAACATGGTTTATGTTCCCCCTCCAAAGTGGCGTGTTCTCCTCCCAAAAATATGTTACATTCCATCCAAATTAGGTTTAGGATCCCTTTTTATATAAGTTGGGACAATGTAGGGCCAAAATAACCTTGTTCCGGGCAAAATAAGAAAAATTCCGCAATACTGGGTCTAGGCCAACGGGTCGCGCAGGCCTGGCACTGGAACTAGTGACAATTTGCAATTTATTTGCTTTGAATTGTATTTCCTTACTTTGCTTGTCTTGCACTTGGGGGACCCTTTGTCTCTTTCCTTTTCATTCTTTTGTTTTCCTTTCTTTTTCTTCCTCATTTTATTCAATTTTGCTCCAAATCTCTTTATCTTCAGACAATTTATTTCAACATAATTAATATATAATAATAAGCATATAGTAATATAATTAATACTCAAAATATAATTAAAAGTAGTGGAATGTGAGGCAATAATGGTTAAATATATGCATTTTTTGGTCGAACATCAAGGTTCCTCGGGATAATTCTTGCGTAAACCTTGTGATAGAATGGTTGATTATTTGGTTTTCAATTGTTTCCTTAATTGGTTTCGCTGGTACTTTAACTGTGTTCTGATTACTTCTTGCGTTATCACCTGTTTACTTCTCGTGGCTACTTATATTTTTAATTTTCCATTGCTAGCATTATATTGTTGTTCTTTCTATGTTTAGCTATGTATTGATATTTGTTCCCATGTTAGCTTTATATCAACAATTGCCCAGCTTATTATGTATAGTAGGTGTTTTAACTTGAATCTCGTCACTACTCCGCCGAGGTTAGTCTTGATATTTATTGGGTACCGTTGTGGTGTACTCATGCTACTCTTCTGCACATCTTTTTGTGCAGATCCAGATATCTCCGAGCGTGCCGCTCATTAGTTAGCTGATTGTGAGTTGTGGTGAAGACTTCAAGGTATACCTACCATTGCGTTTTCAGGCCTTGGAATCACCTTCTAGAGTTTTACTTTGTTACTATTTATTTACATTTCAAACAGTGATGTATTTGGCATTCTTAGTTACTCTTAGAAGATCTTATGACTTCGTACTACCGGTTTGCGGATATTATATATCTTTTGATGGTTATTTTCTATGTATGGCAATTACTTGATAACAACAAGGTCGGGATCCAAACTAAAATAAGAATTTGAGAAGTAAATGCGGAAGCAATAACAATAAGGAATTGAACAACTAGAATTAAAGTGCAAAAAATAAAGAATATGGGAAAATTCAAGGAAAGAATTCCAAGACCTTCCAAGAACGCAAGTTCTATAGCCTTGACAAAATCCAAGCAACAATCTTTGCTTTATTGATGAAATCAAACGCCTTTACTTAAAAACAAATCAAAATAATAGATTCGGATCTTGGCCCTTTACGAGTAACTTGAGACAACAGTTAATAACTCGTATTAATCTCCCTCTAAGAATATCACAAAGTAATCAATGATATCACAATAAAGAAGTTATCTTACTACCTTGAACTATGAACAAGTAAAGGTTGAAAGATAAATCTCAAAGCATAAATAACAAAGGTTCAAAAGAACTCTCAAAGTATGAAATTCTTAATCAATGATCAAGTGCCTAACGAATGAGAAGAACTCCTTATTTATAGGAGTAAAAGTCCTTAAAATTAGGTAGAGGGGTTGCTAAGGGATAACAAAAGTCATCAAAATTAGGTAGGGGCTGCTAAGGGGTAACAAAAATCATCAAAATTAGGTAGGGTGGTTGCTAAGGAATAAAAGATACAAAAATATAAGAGGGTGGGCAGCCAAATCCCTTTGAGGTCAAAAAAGCAAGCTTTAGGTGATAAAAATCACCCTTAGGCAATACGCTCCAAGCGAGTTCCAATGGCGTCGCTGACCAGCGACCAACCATTGAATCCGGCTGGCTCGCCCTCTACCCTTGTCGGCCAACCCCCAGATACGACCTCAAACAACCCCCAGCCTCTAGACTATAGCCACATCCTAAAACCAGACACACAAAACAACGAGAAGCTCGCGAACCCTAGGTCAAAAGTCGAGGTCGACCCAATCCTGTTCAAAAGAGAGACATTCCTACAGCGACAACCCTTTGTCAAGTTCACAGAGGCAGAAATTGATCGAATGAATGTAATAGAAGACATACAATATGCTGTTATTGGTAAGTTCTCATACAAATGGCTAGAAATTCAAGAACTCAATCGACTAATTCCGGCGCGATGTGGTATCAAGGGTGACTACAATATCGGACTGCTCAGAGATAGGCATGCACTGATTCGACTGACTTTATGGCAAGATTTATCAATTTAACCTCCAAATCTGTTTACTACTTGAAAGCTAAAGATGGATATGAATACTAGATGAGGGCACTGATTTATGATGCTAAAATTAAGGAAGGAGAAGAAACTCCCAAAGCGATGGCTTGGATTTCATTTCCTAGTTTGCTACCTACATATTTTGTTAAAGAATGCTTATTTTCTTTAGCATCAGTTGTTGGAAAACCTTTGCACTTAGATATGGTAACAATCAATAAGACCCCTACAAGTTGTGCAAAAGTTAAGGTGCTCGTCGATTTGCTAGTTGAACTGCCAAAGAAAGTTCGCATGGATATTGAAAATAAAATTACAGGGAGTGTAAGAACTGAATGGGTAAAGATTCAGTTACGACTTTATCCCTAAGTATTGCAAACAATGCAAATTGCAAGGACATGACATTCTCGAGTGCTGGAAACTACACCCAGAATTACTGAGTAACAGCTCTGTTGAGAAACAACAAACTAATGGCAATGCTGGGAAGAGGAAGAAAAATGCACCGCTAATGATTCTAACGAGTGGATAAGTGGTAGGTAATGCAGCTCCATAATGGAAGGAAGTCAGTCGAATGCAAAGTAAAGAAAAGCAAATAGGCAATCAAGCCAAAACTAGATTGGAAATGATACCAGTTGATAAGGTCACTCAGCAACTTCAAACAGCCAACAAATTTGCTATACAAGATATGGAAAAAAGCATTGCTAATGAGGACAACCAGTTGGAGAATTTTGAAGAAACAGCTGTTCAAAAGAGCACCACCGTCCCTACATGTTCCGCAACACCCTTGCAGTTGGCAGAGGAGCCTACATGCTCTGCAGCGATAGTTCCCAACTCAAAATCACCAGCAGCTGCAATTTTGAAGAGCAAGACTAACAAACAATCAACAGAACTTCAACTGCATACAGGAAAAGGGAAAGAGAACACAAAGGAATCCACTGCTCAGTGGGTGCAGAATAACTTCAACACAAATATGGTTACCAACCAACACCTCTCATCAAGATATTCCATCACAAGATACTGTTGTGGAAAGCGCAATAACCAAGATGGCAGAAAAGAAATCTGCAGAACCAGAAAAGGTGCTTGAGAAGCCATAATGAAGCCCAGGAAGACTATGGTCAGATCAAATAGAGGAAGATTCTGAGGAAGGAGAAATACCAGAAGGAATGCAAAGTGAGGATGAGGCAGCTGATGAGGCAATTGAGGAAGATGATCAAAGTGAAAATAAATTTGCCAATGCTACTGTCACAGTGGCAAAAAACAACAACAAAGATGAAAACAATCAAATGATACTGAAAAAGACCAGCCAAAAACAAACCAACATTGCAGCTCATGAAGCAGAAGCTAAATTTCAAAAAGGAGATGATCAAACCGGCATTGTAAGGAAAGGCACAATCGAGGCACAAGTAAAAGAGAAAGCAGGTTCAACCAATAAGAAGAATCAAGCACAAGGAGAATCTGAAATTTTGGCTTCACTGGAACTAACTCATCCAAGAAACAAGGAGAAAAGTCAATTAGCAATAGTTAAACTAAAGTCCCCAGCATTGCAGCAGCAGTGGGAGATAAAACAGATCACAATGAACATTCTGGCAAAGATCTAGATGAAGAATCTACTACTTAGAACTTTCTAAATGCTGCTAAACAAGGGGATCTCTCCAACACAGATAGCTAAGGTGAAATCAGCAACCAAAGGCAAAAAGAAGCAAAACAAATACTACAACAATACCTCTGCAACATGTGTTCAAACAAGAACTCTAACTCACTCCAACAATCTATAATGGATGCAATGTTATGGAATATTAGGTCAGTGAATACAATGCAAGCCTTTGATAGGCTCATCACACTGCACAAAAAACATCACTTTGAATTCATTGGCATTCTGGAACCAAAGCAGCAAGCCAAAAAGATGGACAGATACAGAAGGAAGATTGAATTTTCTCAAGCTGTGGTCAAAGTTTCAAACAAAATCTAGGCCTTCATAGATGATATATATGAAATCAAAATTCTGTATGACATGGTACAACAACTAACTTTGAGGCAGTTTCATACCGAAACACTTGTGGAGTTTATCCTCACACTAGTATATGCTAATTATACTGCAATAGAAAGAATAGAATTGTGGGACTGTTTGTATGCCATGGCTGAAGACATGACAACCCCATGGATGGTAGGGGGAGATTTCAAAGTGATATGGGATGAAGAAGAAAAATTTGGAGGCTTACCAGTACCCCTTAATGAAGTAGATGATTTCAGACACTACATCAACACTTGCAACCTTGCTAATCTAGGTTTTAAGGGTAGCATCTTCACATGGTGGAATGGTAGAGCAGAGGAAGATTGTATCTTTAAAAACTTAGATAGATGCCTAGCTAACATGGAATTCCAGCAAACCGTCCCAAGGCTGGAGGTCACTCATCTATCTAAGATAGGCTTGGATCACAGCCCTCTCTTTTTAAGACGTGACATGGAAGCAATGCCAATCAAGAAGCCTTTCAAATTTGTCAACTTCTGGATCAAACATGACACCTTTAAAGCAGTAGTGAGAGAGAATTGGCAAGCAGATTTCCACGCTGACCCTTTCATCCTTTTCAATCACAAACTCAAGAAACTCAAAAAGGCACTGTCTTCCTGGAGTAAAGCAACATATGAGACATATTTTAAAGTATTGCGAGCATGGAGGAAGTGGTTCTTGTCCATGAAAAATAGTTCGAAGAAAGGCCAACACAGCAGAACAGAGAAAGATTACAAAGGGTATAAGCACAGCTTATTAGACACCTAGCAATTGAGGAAGAATTCTAGAAACAAAAGGCAGGTATGTCATGGTTCAAGGATGGAGACAGAAACACCAAGCTCTTTCATGCCCAAGTAAATGGTCGAAGAAAAAGACTACAACTGAGGATGATTCAGAATAGCTTTGGTAGCTGGATTGAAGAAGAGGATCAAATTGCAGAAGAAGCTATCAATTTTTATAAAGAACAATTCACTGAAAATGCTACTCCAACTGATTTCAGCGTGCTTGATAACATTCCTCCTTTGATAAACATGGAGCAGAATACAGAACTGATCAAACAGCTCACACTAGAAGAAGTCAAGCACGCTGTTTTCTGCTTAAACGGAGACAGTGCAGGAGGACCAAATGGATTCACATGTGCTTTCTATCACTCATGCTAGGAGATCATTGCAGAAGATATTCTTGACATAGTTAAGGAACTTTTCTCAGGGAGGCAGTTACCAAAAATGTGTGACACATACAAATTTTGGTACGTCTCCCAAAAAAAGAGGTGGTAACATTCTCTGACATGAGGCCCATAAGCTTAAGCAACTTCATTAATCAAATTTTCTCAAGAGTAATACATGAAAGGCTAGTGCAGCTAGTACCTGTTTTGATCTCACAAGAACAAGCATGTTTCATAAAAGGGAGAACCATAGCTGAAAATGTGCTTTTAACACAAGAAATCATCA
Source organism: Nicotiana obtusifolia (assembly GCA_002018475.1). Taxonomy (NCBI): domain Eukaryota; kingdom Viridiplantae; phylum Streptophyta; class Magnoliopsida; order Solanales; family Solanaceae; genus Nicotiana; species Nicotiana obtusifolia. Next base: position 36,171 of record MCJB01049601.1, read on the forward strand.
CAGACATTTGACTAAGAACAAAAGCTGGGCCAAATGTTGTAATTAAGCTGGATACGGCAAAAGATTTTGACAGATTATCATGGCTATTGCTGACAAACACATTAAGGAAAATGGGATTTTCTGAGACATTAATTGGAACAATGTATGATATTATTGGAAACAATTGGTATTCAGTGCTCATAAATGGACAAACACATGGCTTCTTCAAATCTTCAAGAGGGGTCAAACTAGGTGATCCATTATCACCCACTCTTTTCATTCTTGCTACTGAAGCTTTATATAGAGGCTTGAATGCTCTGCACCTAAACTTATACTTCTGTGGCTTTGGACTGCCTAAATGGAGTCCAAAAATAAACCACCTGTCATATGCAGATGATACAATCATATTCTCCTCTTCTGATGCCACTTCATTACAATTTATAATGGAAGTTCTGTATGCATATGAAACTACAACTGGGCAGCTGGTAAACAAAGCCTAATCTGCAGTACATATGCATCATTCTGCCAACCAAGAAGTAGTTACAAAGGTGGAAAAGATCACTGGCATGGGAAGGCAGGACTTCCCTTTTACATATCTCAGATGTCCCATCTTCTACTCTAGAAGGAAGTTGGAATACCATCAAGGATTGATCAACAAGATACTTGATAAGTTGCAGTCCTGGAAAGGAAAACTACTTTCAATAGGAGGCAGGGCAGGTTGATCTTACATGTACTTCAGAGCATGCCAATACATCTGCTCTCTGCTGTCAGCCCACCTAGCTATGTCATCAACAAACTACACAAGCTATTTGCACAATCCTTCTAGAGCAACACAGTTGGAGGAAGCAGTAGTCATTAGTCATCATGGAATTCTTTATGTATGCCCTTTGATGAACGTGGAACTGGCTTCAGATCACTACATGATGTATCTAAAGCTCTATTCTGTAAACTTTGGTGGAACTTCAGAACTAAGTCAAGCCTCTGGTCTTCCTTTATGTGTCAGAAATACTGCAAGAAGCTGAATGCAGTAATAGTACCACGGAAAAGAGGATCACATACTTGGAGGAAGATGCTGGAATGCAGAGACATCATAGAACACCAAATTACCTGGCATCCAAAAATGGGATCCTCATTGTTCTGGTTTGACAGCTGGATTGGTTTGGGAGCACTGTACTTTCTTGTGCTAATTGATTTTGAGATAGATGAATCTATACACAACGTGTATGATGTTCTGGAAGAAGGGACATGGAATAGGGACAAACTTCCTGAGATCTTACCTGAAGATATTGCAACACACATAATGGAAACTGTAAGACCTCCAGATAGGGAGAATACCTTAGATGTTCCATACTGGATGCTAGAAACCTAAGGCCACTTCACTGTCAAATCTTCTTGGGACTATCTCAGAAGGAGGGATGAACCTAAAATGGCTTACAAAATGATATGGGTGCAAGGACTACCATTTAAGATAGCCTTCTTCATGTGGAAGGTCTGGAAAGCTAAACTGCCTCTAGATGACTTCATGAAAAGACTAGGGTATCACATGCCATCGAAATGCTGGTGCTGTGCAGAACCAAGGGAGGAAACACTGGTCCACTTATTCAATACATCCAGTGCAGCAGCTAGAGTCAGGCAATACTTCCTATCAAGAGCAGGAATAGCATATGAAGACTTAAAGTTTCACCAAGCAATCACCAAATGCTGGACTGCACAAATAGTCCCTACTCAAGCCAGTGTTGCAGGCTGTCCCCTCTTGCATTAGGTGGGAATTATGGAAAAGAAAGAACATTTACTAATATGGAGAAACAGTATTTGTGAGGAAAGTTATATAACAAGTTTCCACAACACTACATGCTTTAGTTCAGCTCAGAAAGCCAGGAATTAATGTACCTCACAAATGGTAGGATCTACTACACATGATGGAAAACTATACTCCATGATTAAAGTTTAACAAAATTGTCTGGGAACTACCAATGGAAGGCTGGCTTAAAGTCAATACAGATGGAGCATCTAAAGGAAACCCAGGAAGGAGTGCAATTGGCTTTTGTGTAAGAAATGAAGCTGGAGATTTGAGATATGCACTGGGAAAAGAAATCACAGAAGGAAAGCAGAAGAAGTAGTAGCTATTGTGGAGGCCCTGAAGCATCGCAAATCCCACAACTACACACACATATGGCTCCAAACAGACTCCATGCTCCTCAAAAACATAACCAATGGTACATGGAAGCCACCTTTGTGTATAGCTGATCAAATGGAGGAGATAATGCAACTGAAAGAATACTTCACATTCAAGGTGTCACAAATATATAGGGAAGGAAACAAACTAGCTGACCATCTAGCCAATTATGTCTTTGAGTCTGGGAGACTTGAATGTCATGATTTCTGGCAGCTAGATTCACAAGGCAGGAAGGTTGTGAATGAAGACAAAATGCAATGCCCTTATATAAGAGTAAAGGTAGCAACTACATAACTTGTTTGCTATTTTATGCAGGTAAGAAGAACAGTTCTAGCCTATTGCTGCAACTGCAGCACCAGTTACAGATGCAGCAATCAACTGGGATCTCCTCAATAACTCCTTATGCAAATAAATTTGATCAAGTGTTATCAATGCCATCTATGAACAAGATAAGAAAAGGCGTTGGTTAGCCTTGAAGAAGATCCAAGCGTCCATAAATCTTGCTATGGACGAATCTTGTGTTGAAGATGTACATTTGTGTTTATGTTGTATTATTATGTAATTATTGAAGACATTAATATTTGTTTGGTCCTGCGTGACTATTCTTTAAATTAGCCAAATTGTGGCCTTTTTGTTAATTAGTTGTTTCCTAGTTGATTTAGGTTAACTAGTTATTCTTTTCCTAGTTGATTTAGGTAAAGGCTCATTCTATATAAGCCTAAACACTTCATTATTTTGATACCCTTTGACATTATTATCAATCAAAAAACGACAGCACATTGCTCCCAAAATCGTGTGAATTAACTTGTCCAATTTTGGTGTGATTCAAAATTGAACTTGTTCCTTTGTTTGATCGAACAGTTTGCAAGACCATTGTTGTCTTGAGGGTTGTTCGTATAGTATAGGTACTCCGTGACTTCATCAAGAAGGTAAGTAGACTAGTTCCTACTTGTTGTCTTGATAGTTCATTGAGCGTCTTACTTCTATCTTTTGTTTTCTTGTTTCTGCTTTTTATATTGCATCAGTTGGTATCAGAGCTTGGAAAGGGTTTGTTTCTACAATCCCAATCATGTTCTTCGTGCCTTAGTTTT
>MCJB01049602.1:0-28628 GCA_002018475.1 Nicotiana obtusifolia
GAAGAGTCGCTTTCTCTGCACTTAGATGCTCGGCTTGGGTTTTCCACCGGCTCAACTCGACCTTGGATTCATTGAGTTCGGCCTGGATCAGATCCGACCGTCTATTCATCTGTTCCATCCGATCGAGGCAGGAGGCATATTCCTTCTTTAAGAAGTTTAATTCGGCCTGGAAGCTCGACATCAGGTCTTCGAGTTGGCGACGTCGATCCAGCTCCTGTTCCATCCCTTCCTTGACACGGAGAAACATCCCATAGTATAGCACCGAAGACTGCAAACAAGTCAAGCCAGAAATTGCTAGTTATGAAGTCAAAATATCAACGCAAGAGTAAAACGAATAAGAAGACATACCCTGTTTGCTGCCTGTTGGGCTTCATTGAATAGACAAGCCCAATCCACAGCATTCATGGCGGCCCGGTCTTCCTCCGTTACTATATTGTGAAGGTCTCGCTATACCCACCGGGGGACCCAATGCCCGAGCGTCTTCGGGGATGGCGAAAGTTATTATCCTTTTTCGCTCAGGGTCCGAGCTGGGAGCAGGAAATTTGTCAACTAGTTTAACACCAGCCGACATCCTGCTTGACTCGGCTGGGGGACTCTTTCTTGGGACGTCGAGGCCGAAGGTATCGGATGATGGCACCCCGTCAAAATATCACTCAAAGGTACCGGGCATGGCCGGTACTCCGCCCGGTGTCTGTACCTAAGCGTTGTGAGTTTCCTTCAGAGACGTCTCGGAGAAGGAGGGCGAGTGAACCATTCCGGGAGCATTAGAAGGTTTCTGCGTCGAGGCCGGCGTCTCAGTCCGATCTCCAACCCTTGCCCCCGCATTACCTGGAGAGGCATCTACCTTTTTCATTACTGGCTCGGGGACTTTCCGAGCGGGCTTGCGACGCACAAGTTCAGAATTTTCCCCTTCTCAGAATCTTCACTCAAAGAGAGAGTGGGATCGGTGGCAGCGACTTTTCGGGCTAACATATTAAGCCTTCTTCCTTTTTTCTTTTCAGGCTCGGCCTGGTCAGGAGCCCTTAACCTCTTCTTCCCTTTTTCCTTCACCGGCGTAGGAAGAGGGCGATGAGCTGCCCCACCGGTAGTTGCCGATCTCAGCTCGGCATCCTTTGAAAGACCTGCAAAATGTATTATCAGGTTTAAGTGTTGATGAAGATTTATTTTGGAAATTTGAACCAAAGGAACCTACCATGATTCTTGGCCTCCCAAAGTCCTTTTGAGATTTCTTTCCAGGCTCGTTCGGAATAAGATCGTTGGGCCACAATCATTCTAACCCAGTCCTTTAAATCCTTAATCGCGGCCGGATTTTGGGAAACAGCTACGCATTAAAGGCACCGGTTACACATTATATAACAATATCGGAAAGGAGGTATACAAAGGAACACTTACGTTTCAAATTCCATTTCTCAGGAAATGGCATGCAGTCAGTAGGAATCAGATCGGAAGTCCTAACTCGGACGAATCTGCTCATCCATCCTCGATCCCTATCCTCATCGATGCTTGAAAAGGGAGCCTTGGTGGCACGGCGAGCCAGTTTAATAAGGCCCCCTCGAAATATTCGGGGGGCGTACAGTCGAAGAACATGGTCGAGGGTGAAAGGATGTCCACCCTCGACCTTGCTTACAAAGAAACGGAGGAGATAAAATATGCGCCACATAGAAGGATGGATCTGACCTAAGGTAACATTGTACCTCCTGCAAAATTCTACAATAAGGGGATCTACAGGCCCTAATGTAAACGGGTAGGTATACACGCTGAGATACCCCTCTACATGTGTGGTGATGGCTTCATCCGGAGAAGGAATCACCACTTCTATATCAGCCCAGTGGCATTCTGCCTTCACCCTCTGACGAGGCCTTCTCAACCTTAAAATCAGTACCGAAGTAACACGATGTAGGGACGAAAGCTTTCAATGGAGGCTCCGACGAAGGTTCTACAGCACAAACCGTCTCAGCCTCATCAACAGACTGAGCGGGAGAGTTCTGCCTTGTAGGAACTGATTTTGATGTTTTCGCCATTGGTGTAGGAGAAGCAAGGACTGGGAAAAACTTCAGAAAACTCAAAGGTTTTTGGGAAGAGAGGATCAAGGAAGAAGATGGTAAAAAACGATAGAGTAAAAGTAAAGCGTTAAATGCACAGTGAAAAAGGGTATTTATACCTAGCCAAAGGCGGCGGCACCAAACACAAGGCACCCAAGCATTAAATGCACGCATTAAATGACTGCACGAAAAGACTGCAGCAGGTACGATGTTCTGTAATGATTACTTATATTGGCACTTGCGTACGTCATAAAACTGCCGTCACGCCCAGGTTGCCTTCGCAAACAAGTTAAAGGATGACTCTGTCCACGTGTCGTGATTAATGTGTATGTCGGTCACTTGCCCCAAGAGATCGGAGGATAAGGATTTATATCGTTTATTATCCTTACTCTCTAACAAACGAGGGGACTATATGTATTGGGTCGGATACATTTGTATGAAATCGGGTCGGTTACATCCAAGTGCAAGCGGGTCAAATATAACCTAGGGAAGTCAGAACGGAGATAGCATGCGGCCGAACTTTTCCGGTCCGAGATCAAGAGGTCGGGTACGACAGTTGGGGCAGCCGGGACAAGACAAACCGATATAACTGATCGAGGAATACTAAGAGATTAAGGACCGGCCTCGAACCGCATATCTCGCCACTCACCGGACATTTCGCCAGGAGTAATTATCTCAATCATCATAGCCGTTATGCCACGATTTAAGGAGATTCTATCCCGTGTTTTGGGGAATTTATCTTGTAATTAGTTATTTACCACATTTAGAACTCTTATTTTGGCCTATAAGAGGCATATTTCGTTAACCATTGGAGGCATCAGATTCTCTCAACTTAAATTATTATTTCTCTAGTTGTTTGATACAACATTCACTGTCCATACGAAGATTATGTCATTTTCATTATCTTTATTCTTATCATAATATCTCAATTGCTTTCACCATATTGCTATTTAGTATCAAATTAGTTTACGGATCCTTAGCACTACGAACAAATTCAATTGTTATCCGGTTTTAAGGGTAAACAAGTTCCTATTAGGGCTTATACATCCAACTATTTTACATGGTCTCTCGATTCCTGCGAATTTTAGAAGGGAAAATAGCTTCACAAAAAAGACAATTTAAGAATGATCAACTTGAAATGTAAATTTTATACTGCTTGAATTGAAAATTAACTTTCTTTCTATAATACCCCAATATTTTAAGTGAAGATATAATAGAAAATAATTTATGTCCAAAACAAAAAGGAAAAATAAAGGAACAAATTAAACTAATAAAACAAAAAGAAGAAAACCTAGTCAAACTATAACAAAAAGGGAAAGAAACCTCCTTTAACTAAAAGGAGGTCAAGAATAACAACTAAAAGAAAAGGGATTTTGGGGGAAGGGAACGCAACACATATGTTGTGATTGAAGCAATAAAGCTTCGGCAGAAACCATTCAAATGCCAAAGAAACGAATTTAAAAAAAAAAAGATTCAAGCACCTGTACACTCCTACGTGAATGCAAATCCTTATTTTAAGGAAAGATTTTGTTTTGCTCTAGAGTTTATTTCAGAGACGGAAACTCATAATTGTACACGCCTATAAATACCGGTTTGCAATATCTTTTCCTTCATTCGGAGTTTATAAACACATGCAAACTCGACAGTCGACTACTCCCAGATTGATCGGAGGAAGTTGTACAGATTGTTCGAGGTGAAGCATTTGGTATTCGACACGAGTACTGTGAGTAGTAATCTTACCGCAATTTGTGCTCTCATAACTTGCATGATTTACACATAATTTTTAATATGAATGTGTTATCGATTATTTTAAGTTGCATATGGGACAAGTCTTTTACTCGATATGAAACCGAAATAGTATTAGAGACGAGTACCGTGATTTTAAATATTTTCGTTGTCACTAGAACTGTTTCACCGTTACTTGAATTTACTGCTATTGAAAGGAAATTATATGATTTGATAAGAACTGAAATGTCTTATATTGTTTTAAAATAGTTTCTACGAGTATATACGGATTACAGGACAAGTATAAATGGGAGTAGACATTGAAGGATCCCGTAGCTAACGGCGGGTTCGTTAGACCTGGTGCACCTTGTAATTACTGATTACCGTTATATCCCTCGCTAGTGGAAAGGTAGAACTAGCATACCGTTACCGATTTCCCTCGAGTAGGGACTACCGTTATATATGACTTCTGGTAAAGAAGTCCACAGTTATACCGATTACATGATCCGTTCATTGAAACCTCCCAAAATGTGAATATTGATATCATACAGTGCTTACCGAGCTTATTACTGAATTGTTAATTATACTTTATTACAAGAAAAGCGTGATGAGACTGAAAATTTTTTATTGTTTCTGAAAGGGCATTTTTATGTTATTTTCTCCTTGAGATACTAGCATGTTTCTGACTTGTCCCCAAATAATAAAAAAAAGTTGTGATTAAGTGTTATTACTCACTGAGCTAGCGACTCATTCCCCGCTAATTTTTTACAGAGACAGCAGTTGACGCAGGGGAGGATCTCGTTAATTAGAGCGCACAGGTTGATATTTCTCGGTAAGCCTCGCATTTGTTCGCATGGGCAGAGATTTTACTTATTATTATGGTCTTTTCATTGAACTCTTAGAGTCGCTCCATAGTCATTATTTTAGTGTCATGGGTATTCTTTCGTTATTATAGTCTTATGTTGAGTATCGTTCTCATTTATCAAAGTTGGAGATAAATTAGTATTTCTAGTGGTTAGTTGGTGGTTTAGTTATGGTGGAAACTTGTATTGGTTAATTGACAAGTTGTTAATTGTTTGGTATAATATTAGGATGTTTGGTTGTTGATTTGAGACAGGAAAGTTTTTGGGATGGTCCAAAAACAAAGGAAACTCTGTCCGATTTTCTGTAAAATTTCCGATGAGGCTTACCTGGGAGCACTTGCTCCTAAGCGCCGGTCACAGTCCTAAATTGGGTCGTGACACTTTCTCACTTTTAATGATACCAAGATGTCTACAGTCTTTGCAAGAAGAAACCATTTACAAGTCTTGCAAAGAGGGAATCACTTCAACTCTGGGTTCGCAGAGTATGAAAGTCCACTTAAACTGCAATAAGGATTAAAAGCAAATTTCATATTTATGACGAAAATAATAAAGAAGCGGTGCATTTGCTCTTAATCATAAGGATATAAAAAACTTATGCTTTATTGTAACTTATATTGTTTGATCTGTTCAGTTATAGACTAATATGTACTGAAAACAACTTTTTCACAAGGTGTATATGGATTCCTCGAACTACAGCTTCCACAATAACAGCCAAAGGAGCAATTTCAAATCTTACCACCTGTTTATTGGTTACTGCAATACAAAGCAGAAAAAACTTATGTAGGACCCTGCCGAGGACTAATTCAGTCCTTTATCTAGCTTCTTATGAATCAAATGCAATTGAACTCATCTGTAGAGGAATTCATGTGACTGTACCATGTGATTAAACAGTGAATAGATATTATTTCAGGATATCTCTCTAACGGTAGAAGCTCCATATTATTTTTTCAAAAGGAAGTTAACTAATGACAAATTATCTTTTGAGATATGAAAAGCATCCCGCACTCTATCATATTTCCAGCCAACAACTGGTGTTTTCTCAGAAGTCTCTTGGCGTAATGCATAAGAAAAATAATATATAATATCTATATTATCTTTGTAACTAAGAAGAAAGTGAAAGGAAAAAGCGGTACAACTTTGTCATTATCATTTAAGAAGTCATAGAGACTCTATTGTTTAAATTCAACTCGGTTTTTCCTAAATAAATGACTATTGAGTCCATCACAGAGAATTGTTATAGATGGTTAAAAAGGAATGTCACAGAAGTCAGGTCAAAAAATAAAAAAATAAAAGTCATCAAGAGAAAGGCTACTGAATGAAGCAGAACAACACATTGGAAGTTACAGTCTACCTTATTAGACTTTAGAGCCAGCTTTACGTAGCATACAGCAGAAAGCCCCAATTTCCTTAATCCTTCTTCACCTACAAAGTGAAAATCAATTTCTTCTGTAAGTAAAAACTTCAAATTGAAAAAGATACAGTTTTTGACAATGAAAACTTTGATCATGCACCAACTTTAATCAGCCTTGACATGTGTCTAAATGGAATATAGGATCGATAAAGTATTGAATATCTATTAAAATATTAAAAGTTATTAACATTCTCATACTTCCGGTAAGCACAAATACTAATGGCAATGCCAAAGCATTGACGCCATACACTCCCTCCCTCAACTATGAAAGTGCGAGTTTATGTTTCATTAGATCTTCAACTATAATCTACAACTCTTAGAAATGGAAAAATTCATAAATGTACAAAGAACAGGTAAACATTCTGGAAGATCACCACAAAAAACTCCTCTAATTGATAATTAAGTTTCTATGGCTTTTCTTAATATTTTAGAAGGTCAATAAACCCCTAACTTATGAATTACAAAAGAATGAAGACCCAATGCAAGGTATGCAAATTGCGAGTTGGAAGATATGCTCATAATTCAGTATGCAACATGCGAGTTGGAAGATATGTTCTTAATTCTGTTTTTATACTTTTTAAGACTGTCATGAAGAAATAAGATTAATTTATGTTTCAAAGTGAAGAATATTTTTTTTAGTAAGGTCAAACTCAAGGATCCTTACAATGAAGGCTCCATACTTCTAAACAAGTTAATTGGTAGAAGTACATTATAAAGTCAAAATAGATGGGAACCTATATCATGATTGTTCCCATTAGGATGATATATTTTGTACCTTCTTCTTTCGGCACTAAAGTTAAATCCCCTCATGGAATAAACTCCCCTCATTTGATAATTCATATATATAGTCCTTAATGAGTAATCACCAATCAATTTTCAGAAGCTATCACGACTTAGAAAGTTTGATGCATTTTCTTATATGCTTAAAAATAGCCATTCTTTCTTCTAATCATTTAGCATTCATTCAATCTGCATTCTTATTAAATCTTATCTTCGAGGTCATACAATATCCTTCTCTACTCAAAACTGCTACAGTGTCCGAACAAAAGTTTCTGAATCATTAACAATCATTATTGCATAAGATTGACTTAGCCAACTCCCAACAATTCAAGAAAGTGACCATTGAGTACAAAGTTTATAGAATTGCATAAAACAACATCGTATATCAAGAAAATAAAATAGAAATACCTACTCATGTGAAGGACAAATCAACAAACACTTGTAAGATCACACGTATGTCCAGGAGAAAAATAAATTTCAGACTCCATATACACATGATGAAAACACTTAATAAAAAGGCGTATACACAAGTTCAAGAAAAAAAGAGGAGAAAGAAAGAAAAACCTTGAGAGAATAAAGATCGTCTTTGAGGTAAAAGGCGATGTGTTCGCTTCGACTTTCCTTAACCTCTTTCCAATTAGGGCGTCTCTAGACAAAGGTAAACAGAAAAATTTATCGAAAATCTTCAATAATACTCCAGGGATTTTTAGCAACAAAATCCTATGTCGAGCGAAGACCAGGAATGATAAATTGATGATAATAGTTATTACAGAAAGAGAAAAATAACCAGGAATCAAACTAAAGAAGATAACCTGAGGTAAAACCCAATAATTGAAGCCGTCTCTGCAGATATTGAAAAGATTCGAATTTGGTAAAACTCAATAATCGAAGTGTCTCTGTAGATGGTGAAAAGTTTTGAATTTGGTCCCCTATTATTTAGACACAGATAAAAAAAATCTTAGAGTGAGAGAGCAGTAAAAGAGCTGAAGATAGCAGAGAAAATTAATGAACAATCAGAAAAGCAAGATACAAAGACAATTAGAAACTTGGTATGCAACGTGGCTGTTTAACTGCACAATGGAAGACACGTAAAAGTAAACACTAAAAAAGGTCCAAGATAAACTCAGTTTCTAAATTATTGCCTCGAAGCACACAGGTCGAAACATGTTGTTGTTCTATTATATAGATATAGAAAAGAAAAATATCCACCAAATAATAGAAAAAACACTTCCATACAAAAAAGAAAGAAGAAAAGAGATTCATTCTAAGATTTGGACAGATCTATTTCGCCGGTAAAAAAGCTATCGCCGGTAACTCTTCATCGGCCAAGGAGGAAGATCAGAAGAAATCCAAAGATAGAACATCATTACGTGCTAGCCACCAGGTGCATCAAAAAAGAAAAAAGAACAGGACGAAAGAGGAGGGGGAGAAATTGTGACGATTCCATCGGTCGTTTTGCTTTCTAGAACCTCGTTTTCTTAAATAAGACTCAGCGTAAGTGCTTTTACTGTTTTATGACTTGCGGGGATGATTAGTTCGGGATTTGAAAGGGTTCAGATTGAAATCGGAATACTTGGTTCCTTAAGGTTGGCTAAAACGGCTAAGTTTGACTTTGGTCAACGTTTTGAGTAAACGACATCATAATCGGGATTTGAAAATTCCAGTAGGTTCGTATGATGATTTCGGACTTGAGCGTATATTCGGATCGGGTTTTCGGTGACCTGGAAGCGTTTCGGCGCCTAATAGTGAAAGGTTGCTCTAGGTTTTAAAGTTCTTTAAATTTGGTTTGGAGTAGGTTTTGGTGTTATCGAGGTCCAATTCGAATTTCGAGATCGGGAATAGTTCTGTATGGTGATTTAAGGCTTGCACACAACATTTGATGTAATTTCGTGTAGTCTAAGTATGATTCGGCACGTTCAGAACGATTTGGAAACTTGAAGTCATAACTTGATTTAATTTGGTTTTGGGGTGTGATTCTTAGTTTTGTTGTTATTTTACGGGTTTCGAGAGTTCGAACAGGTCCGTATTATGTTTATGGACTTGTTGGTGCACTTGGACGAGGTCCCAAGTGGCTCGAGGTGTGTCAGACCACCCGAGGCTGAGTTAGGAAAATCATATTTCCCAGTTCTGGTTTCCTTCTTCGCGAACGCAGACGGGCCTTCGCGTTCGCGATGAAGGGATTTGGACTGGATGGGTTTTGTGCTTCGCATTTGCAAAGTCAAGGTCGCGTTCGCAGAGGCTTGGGGTCAGTGGTCTTCGCGTTCGCGGAAGACCTATCGCGTTCGCAAAGGGTCGCGGGCCTGGGTAACCCTGTTGCCTTACGCGATCGCGATGAGAGGCACGCGCTCGCGATGATGAGTCGACCCAATGCTTCTCGTTCGCGAGTGTCATTTCGGGATTGAAGAAGGATATTTATGGGTTCTTCAGTTTTGCCTTCGCGATTGCGAAGGCTTGATCGTGATCGCGGTGAAGGGACAGGTCTGGGCAGAATGTTTTAAAATGGGACTTAGGCTATTTTTGTGTTTATTTATTACTCACTTGGACGATTTTGGAGATTTAAAGAGGGGGATTTCAACCTAGCTATTGAAGGTAAGTAATTCCAACCCAATGTAAGCTTAATACATAGATTTTGGTTAGATTTTAACATGAATAATTTTAGGTTATGGGTAACAACATTCTTCAAAAATTTCCGGAATCCGGACACATGGGCCCGAGGGTGAATTTTTGGAATCCTTCAATTGGGGTTGGGTAATCACTTTAATAGTTAGAATATGAATTTTTGAAAATACATTGATTAATTTATACAACATTTGACTAGTTTTGGATTATTCGGCACCAAGTTGAGGCTTTAGAGTGAATTGGAGGCCGGAAAGTGAGCTTTGAGACGAGGTAAGTCTCTTTTCTAACCTTGTAGGAGGGAACTCATCCCCTTAGGTGTGTTTTGTTGTAAATTACTTGTATGGGGAGCTACGCACGCACTAGGTGACGAGAGTCCGTGCGTAGCTATATTTCATGTGATGTCCGCGTAGTCTTAGGTTTACATCATGCTTTTTTGGCACTATTATTTGATTATGCTTATTAATTGTCTTGAATAAAGATGAGATTGAAGATTCAATATTTAAAGCCTCCTGTTTACACTCCTTACTTTTGGAAAGAATGGAAGAATTATATAATAACTTTAAGAAAATTATGTTCACTTGCGTTGCAAGTATTTTCGCGAGCGAGGCAAGTTTCACTACTCTCATGGGAGCGGGTCGTTCGCCTCAGCATTTTAATAGATGCATCTATGGTTCGTGTCGTTCGACCTTCGGCAGTGCACAATAAGTATATTTGTATTTTTGATCGAGCCGTACGAACTCAGCATAATTCGTGCGTGATAATACTTGGAGCCCAATTATACTTTATATTGCTTTATTAGATTGTTAAATGATAAAAATTTATTTGGGATTTACTATCAGTAAAAGAATTGTTTATTTATTTCTTGGTATTGAGTTTTCAGTTCATTTACATAGCTCATGTTTATTTGAAATTTGTATTATTTTATTGTTATCCCATAGTAAGTGTCGGAGTCGACCCCTCGTCACTACTTCTTCGAGGTTAGACTAGATACTTATTGGGTACATGTTGTTTATGTACTCACGCTACACTTATCATTCCGGCGTGCATCCTTGGTTCCACGAGAAGTTGCGGTGAGCTGCCTCCCGAGCCCGTTCCGCAGCACCCGAAGTCTTTCTTTTGCTTTTATCTTTTGTCTATTTCACTTCAGACAGTTGTGTAGTATTCTTTTGTATATTCTACTAGTAGCTCATACACTTGTGACACCAGGTCTTGGAGATTATGCTAGCAGATACTTGTTGATTTTTTGAGTAATTACTTTATCCCATTTGCTTTTATAATTGTTTACTTTCTCATTTTATTAATTTTTTTTTCTTCACTTCTTGATTATTGAATAATTAAAAATCAACTATTTCAAATTCCTAAAAGAAAAGATCACCTGGTTAGTTTACTGTTCGCTTGTCTAGAGGTAACATTGGGCGCCATCACGGTCTATTGGAGAAATTGGGTCGTGACAACATGGTATCAGAGCACTAGGTTCACGTAGATCCCATAAGTTATGAGCAGGCCTAATAGAGTCTTGCGAATCGATGCGGAGACGTCCGTACTTATCTTCGAGAGACTATAGGGTGTTAGGAAAATACTCCTTCTTCATCTCCTATCGTGCAGTTGATGTTATACTAAGTATGTTTCTCTTATTCCCTCACAGATGGTGAGAACGCGCACAGCAGATGTTTCAGACCCGGGAGGAGCTGCTCCTCCTGTTGCGAGAGGCCGGGGCAGGGCACCAGCCCGAGGTAGGGGACGAGGACGTCCAAGAGTTGCTTCAACTATGCCATCAGCGGATCCAACAGCAAATCCCATTATTGAGGAGCAGGGCGAGGTGCCTGCAGCGGAGCCAGCCCCGGTAGATTTCATGTCAGCATCGAGCTTCCAGGAGGTCATGGGCCGTATGCTACGGTTCATGGTCACTATAACTCAGGCTGGTTAATTTCCAGCGGACCCAGCCACATCTCAGGCGGGAGGGGCAGCACAGGCCCCTACTGCTCAGGCTCCTGGGCATGCAACTATTGTATATCAGACCCCAGGCACACTACCCATGGGCGGAGCCCAGCCAGTAGCAGCAGCTATACAGGAGCCCATACCAGCTGCGGCCGGCGATCCGCATAGGCTATTGGATAGATGGACCAGGCTACAGCCTCTTGTCTTTGGGGGGAGGGCCACGAATATCCCAGGACTTTATTGATCAGTGCAGGGACAGATTGCACAACATGAGGATATTGGAGTTCCATGGGGTGGATTTTACTACCTTTCAGTTGGAGGGCAGGGCCCGTAGGTGGTGGCAGTCACATCTTCTTGGCAGACCAGCAGGTTCTCCTCCCATGACCTGGGATCAGTTTACACGCCTTTTCTTGGATAGGTATATTCCACCCTCTCAGAGGGAAGAGTTTCGGTTTCAGTTTGAGCAGCTCCATCAGGGTAGTGATCGACTATGAGGCGAGATTCTCTAAGTTATCTCGGCATGCACTTATGATACTTCCTACTGATGCAGAGGGAGTGCAGAGGTTTGTTGCAGGGTTCCGTTCTGGTATCTAGGCCACCATGGCCTGAGAGGTTGAGATGGGGACTTTTTACAAGCTAGTTGTAGAGATAGCTCGGAGGATCAAGGGTGTCCGTCAGCTAGGCTGAGAGGAAATGCCGCAGGACAAGCGGTTCCATTATTCCGGAGGGTTCAGTGGTACCCCATCTAGGGGAAAGGGTCAATTTGGGAGAGGTCAGCCTAGTAGGCCCACATATCCAGCACCGCCGCCTCCCCGGGGTACTCCAATGCGACCTTATTTCAGCGCCTTGCCAGAGAGTTCATACCGCCACCAGCTACTCAAGGTCAAACTTCATGGCAGCAGTCCACCGCTCCGAGGGGTTATTACGAGTGCGGGGATCCTGGCCACATGAAGAGTTTTTGTCCCAGACTTCGGGGCAAGGCAGTACAGCAAGGTCATCAGCCCATGATTTCAGCACCAGTCGTCCGGCTGCCCAGAGGCGGAGGGCAGGCGAGTAGGGGTCGTCCTAGAGGTGGAGGCCAGGCGGGTGGAGGCCAGCCAGTTACAGGTCAGTCAGGTGGAGACCAGCCAATCGGCGCTCCAACTAGGTTCTATGCTTTTCCGGCTAGACTAGATGCAGTGGCCTCAGATGTCGTGATCACAGGTATTATTTCTGTCTGCGGTAGGGATGCTTCACTATTATTTGATCTAGGGTCTACCTATTCATATGTGTCATCTCTGTTTTCTCATTTTCTGATGTTCCTCGTGAGTCCTTGGGCACTCCTGTTTATGTGTCCACTCCTGTAGGCGATTCTGTTGTTGTGGATCGGATTTATCAGTCCTGTGTTGTCACGTTCTGTAGTTATGAGGCTAGAGAGAATCTTCTATTTCTTTATATGACCGACTTTGAGGTCATCTAGGGCATAGACTGGTTATCTCCACATCACGCCATCCTTGATTGCCATGCCAAGACTGTTGCCTTGGCGATGCTAGAGTTTCCTAGATTGGAGTGGAAGGGGTCGTCTGTCAGTGCATCTAGCCCGGGTTATCTCTTTTCTGAAGGCTCGACATATGGTCGAGAAGGCTTGTTTGGCTTACCTCGCTTATCTTCGGGATACTACTACAGAGGTTCCGGCAATTGATTCAGTGCCCGTAGTCGAGGAGTTTTCCGATGTGTTTCCTTCTGATCTTCCAGGCATGCCACCAGATCGTGATATCAATTTCTGTATTGATTTGGCTCCAGGTACCCAGCCTATCTCTATCCCACCATACCGCATGGCTCCGAAGGAGTTGAAGGAACAGCTTGAGGAGTTGCTAGCAAAGGGATTCATCAGGCCGAGTGTATCGCCTTGGGCTGCACCTGTGTTATTTGTGAAGAAGAAAGATGGGACTATCTGGATGTGCATTGATTACCGCCAATTGAACAAAGTTACCATCAAAAACAAGTACCCGTTGCCGCGTATTGATGATTTATTTGACCAGTTGTAGGGTTCTAGGATGTTCTCTTAGATCGACTTGTGATCGGGGTACCATCAATTGAAGATTCGGGATTCGGATGTTCCGAAGACTGCTTTCTGGACTAAATACGGCCATTACTAGTTTCTAGTGATGTCCTTCAGTTTGACTAATGCCCCGACGGCGTTTATGGATTTGATGAACAAGGTGTTCAGGCCATATATTGATTCGTTTGCTATTGTCTTCATTGATGACATTTTGATCTACTCACGCAACATGAAGGAGCACGAGCAGCATTTGAGAGTGGTGCTTCAGACCTTGCGGGAGCAGAAGCTATATGCTAAGTTCTCCAAGTCTGAGTTTCGGCTAGATTCAGTATCATTCTTGGGGCATGTTGTATCGAGCGAGGGTATCAAGGTGGATCCCAAGAAGATCGAGGCAGTGCAGAGTTGGCCTCATCCTACCATGGCGACTGAGATCAGGAGCTTCTTGGGGTTAGCAGATTATTATTGGCGGTTTGTGGAGGGCTTCTCATCTATTTTAGCACCTTTGACTAGACTGACCCAGAAGGGTGCTCCGTTCCATTTGTCCAATGATTGTGAGGCGAGCTTTCAGAAGCTCAAGACAGCTTTGACTACGGCTCCGGTTCTTGTGTTGCCTTCCAGTTCGGGGATGTATAATGTGTATTGCGACGCTTCACGCGTTGGTTTGGGTTGTGTATTGATTCAAGAGGGGCGAGTTATTGCATATGCTTCACGTCAGCTGAATCCCCATGAGAAGAATTACCATGTACACGATTTGGAGTTGGTCGCTATTTTTCATGCTCTTAAGATCTGGAGGCATTATCTTTATGGGGTGCCCTGTGAGGTTTACACCGATCATCGTAGCTTGCAGCATTTGTTCAAGCAGAGGGACCTCAATTTGAGGTAGCGAAGGTGGCTTGAGTTACTGAAAAATTATGATTTCACCATTCTTTATCATCCGGGCAAGGCGAATGTAGTTGCAGACGCCTTGAGCAGAAAGGCGGAGAGTATGGGCAGTTTGGCCTTCATTTCAGTAGAGGAGAGGCCACTACCCATGGACATTCAGTCCTTGGCTAACAGACTTGTTAGGTTGGATATTTCAGAGTCCAGCCGAGTTCTTGCATGCATCGTTGCCCAGTCTTCACTATTAGAGCAGATCAAGGCTCGACAGTTTGATGATCCGCACTTGTTGGTTCTCCGAGAGACGGTACTACAGTGTGGTGCCAAGGAGGTTACTATCGGTGAGGATGGTGTTCTGCGACTCCACAGTCGTCTATGTGTTCCTAATGTTGATAAGCTGAGGGAAAGGATTTTAGAGGAGGCACACAGTTCTCGATATTTTATTCATTCAGGTGCTACGAAGATGTATCGCGACCTGAGGCAGCATTATTGGTGGCGGCGGATGAAGAAAGACATAGTCGAGTATGTTGTGAGGTGCCTAAATTACCAGCAGGTTAAATATGAGCACCAGAGGTCAGGTGGCCTACTCCAACAGATGACTATACCTGAGTGAAAGTGGGAGCGCATTACTATAGACTTCGTAGTTAGGTTGCCGCGGACCTTACTGAAATTTGATGCAGTTTGGGTCATAGTTGACAGGTTGACCAAGTGGGCACACTTTATTCCGGTTGTGACCACGTACTCTTCAGAGAGGTTGGCCCAAATTTATATTCAGGAGACTTTTCGGTTGCATGGCGTGCCTGTTTCCGTCATATCAGATAGAGGCTCTCAGTTTACTTCGCATTTCTGCAGAGCGGTACAGAGTGAGTTAGGGACCCGTGTAGAGCTCAGCATAGCCTTTCATCCACAGACTGACGGGCAGTCGGAGCGGACAGTTCAGATCTTGGAGGATATGCTCAGAGCATGTGCAATTGACTTCGGAGGGCAGTGGGATTGGTTCTTGCCTCTGGCCAAGTTTTCTTACAACAATAGTTAACAGTCCAGCATCGAGATGGCTCCATTTGAGGCTTTATATGGTCGGCAATGTTGTTCACCTATCGGATGGTTTGAGCCCGGCGAGGCTAAGTTATATGGTACTGACCTGGTGAAGGATGACTTAGAAAAGGTAAAGATGATTCAAGAGCGACTTCGCACCGCACAGTCCAGACAGAAGCATTACGCGGATCAGAAGGTGCGTGATTTATCATTCATGGTGAGAGAGAAAGTTCTCTTGAAGGTCTCGCTGATGAAGGAAATCATAAGGTTTGGGAAGAAGGGCAAGTTGCGGCCAAGGTTTATAGGTCCATTTGAGGTGTTGAGACGAGTTGGGGAGGTTGCTTATGAGTTTGCCTTGCCTACTAGTCTATCGGGAGTTCATCCGATTTTTCATGTGTCTATGCTCCGAAGGTATCATGCCGACAGGTCGCATGTGTTAGATTTCAGCACGATTCAGTTAGATGGGAGCCTGGGTTATGAGGAGGAGCCAGTTACTATTTTTGACAGATAGGTTCGCCAGTTGAGGTCCAAGAAGATTTCTATGGTAAAAGTTCAGTGGAGGGGCCAACCAGTCGAGGAGGTGACTTGGGAGGCAGAGGGGGACATGCGGAGCAGATATCCAGACTTATTTAGCACTCCAGGTATGATTCTAGACCTGTACGAGAACGAATGTTTGTTTAAGAGATGGAGAATGTGACGGCCCAACCGGTCGTTTTGCTTTCTAGAACCCCGTTCCCCCTAAATAAGACTCCTCGTACGTGCTTTTACTGTTTTATGACTTGCAGGGATGGTTAGTTCGGGATTTGGAAGGGTTCGAATTGAAATCGGAACACTTGGTTCCTTTAGGTTGGCTAAAACGGCTAAGTTTGACTTTCGTTAATGTTTTGAGTAACCGACATCAAAATCGGAATTTGACGGTTCCAATAGGTTCATATGATGATTTCGGACTTGGGCGTATGTTCGGATCGGGTTTTGGGTGACCTGGGAACGTTTTGGCGCCTAATAGTGAGAGGTTGCTCTTTGAAGGTTTTAAAGTTCTTTAAATTTGGTTTGGAGTAGGTTTTGGTGTTTTCGAGGTCCAATTGGGATTTTGAGACCGAGAATAGTTCCGTATGGTGATTTAAGGCTTGCACGCAAAATTTGGTGTAATTCCGAGTAGTCTAAGTATGATTCGGCGCGTTCGGAGCGATTTGGAAACTTGAAGTTCATAACTTGTTTTAATTTGGTTTTGGGGTGTGATTCTTGGTTTTGTTGTTGTTTTACGCATTTCGAAAGTTCGAGAAGGTCCGTATTATATTTATGGACTTGTTGGTGCATTTGGACAGGGTCCCGAATGGCTCAGGGGTGCGTCTGACCACTCGAGGCTGAGTTAGGAAAACTAGATTTTTCAGTTCTGGTTTCCTTCTTCGCGAATGCGGACGGGCCTTCGCATTCGCAATGAAGGGATTTGGACTGGGTGGGTTTTGCGCTTCGCGTTTGCGAAGTCAAGGTCGCATTCGCGGAGGCTTGGGGTCAGTGGTCTCCGCGTTCGCGAAGGGTCGCGGGCCTGGGCGACCCAGTTGCCCTACGCAATCTCGATGAGAGGCACGCATTCGCGATGAGGAGTCGACCCAGTGCTTCGCGTTCGCGAGTGTCATTTGGGGATCGCAAAGAAGGAGATTTATGGGTTCTTCAGTTTTGCCTTCGCGATTGCAAATGCTTGATTGTGATCGTGGTGAAGGGATAGGTCTGGGCAGAATGTTTTAAAACGGGACTTAGGCTATTTTTGAGTTCATTTATTACTCACTTGGACGATTTTGGAGCTTTAAAGAGGGGGATTTCAACCTAGCTATTGAAGGTAAATAATTCCTACCCAATGTAAGTTTAATACATAGATTTTGAGTTGATTTTAACATGAAAAATTGTGAACATTATGGGTTTAGATTGAAAACCAATATTTTGATTAAAAAAAAAAGGGATTTAACCACAAAAATGGTTGTGGAATTTAGTGAAAATCATATATTTGAGTTCATGAGGTTATGGGTAACAACTTTCTTCAAAAATTTTCGAAATCGGGACACGTGAACCCGGGGTTGAATTTTAGGAATCCTTTAATTGGGGGTGGGTAATCACTTTAATGGTTAGAATATGAACTTTTGAACATACATTGATTGATTTATACAACTTTTGACTAGTTTCGAATTATTCGGCACCGAGTTGAGGCTTTAGAGTGAATTGGAGGCTAGAAAGTGAGTTTTGAGACGAGGTAAGTCTCTTTTCTAACCTTGTTAGAGGGAACTCATCCCCTTAAGTGTATTTTGTTGTAAATTTCTTGTATGGGTAGCTACGTATGCACCAGGTGACGAGAGTCCGTGCATAGCTATATTCCATGTGATATCCGGGTAGTCTTAGGTTTACATCATGCTTTGTTGGCACCGTTATTTGATTATACTTATATTGTCTTGAATAAAGCTGAGATTGATGATTTCAAGATTTAAAGCTTCTCCTTACTTTTGGAAAGAATTGAAGAATTATATAATAACTTTGAGAAAATTATGTTCACTCGCGTCGCAAGTATTTCCGCGAGCGAGGTAAGTTTCACTACTCTCATGGGAGCGGGTCGTTCGCCTCGGCAGATTAATAGATGCATCTATGGTTCGTGCCGTTTGACCCTCGGCATGCACAGTATGTATATTTTCATGTTGGATCGGGCCGTACGACCTCGGCATAATTCATTCGTAATAATACTTGGAGCCCAATTATACTTTATATTGCTTTATTGGCATGAGGGGTTAAATTGTTAAATGATGGAAATTTATTTGGGATTTAATATCAGTAAAAGAATTGTTTATTTATTTCTTGTTATTGAGTTTTCAGTTCATTTATATAGCCCATGTTTATTTGAAATTTTCATTATTTTATTCTTAGCCCATAGTAAGTGTTGGAGTCAACTCCTCGTCACTACTTCTTCGAGGTTAGACTAGATACTTACTGGGTACATGTTGTTTATGTACTAACGCTACACTTCTGCACTAATCATGCAGGATCTGATGCAGGTGCATATGTTTATCATTCCGGCGCGCATCCTTGATTTCACGGGACGTTGTGGTAAGCTGCCTTCCGAGCCCGTTCCGCAGCACCCGAAGTCTTTTGTTTGCTTTTATTTTCTGTCTATTTCACTTCAGACAGCAGTGTAGTATTCTTTTGTATATTCTACTAGTAGGGCGCTTACACTTGTGACACCAGGTCTTGGAGATTATGCTAGTAGACACTTGTTGCTTTTTTGAGTAATTACTTCATCCCATTTGCTTTTATAATTGTTTACTTTCTCATTTTATTAATTTTTTTCTTTACTTCAATTCTCCATTATTGAATAATTAAAAATTAACTATTTCAAATTCCTAAAAGAAAAAATCACCTAGTTAGTTCATTGTTGGCTTGTCTAGCGGTAATATTGGGCGCCATCACGGCCTATAGGAGAAATTGGATTGTGATAGAAATCAACTCCGGCAATCTGTGAAAAGGACTATAGCGAAAGAAAAGAATTAGAGTTAGATGGTAAAGAGAGATTAAAATATAAGCCTAAAATTAATGCACTCCTATTTTTCTAAGTTGTTATATTTTAAAAAAAAATTATTATATGGGTAATTAGTTAAAATTGTCATTAGAACTAAGTACTAGAGGTCCTTTTTTGGTCATGTAGTGTAAAATTCTCATTAAGTGATTATAATGTGGCAATGTTGGTTTATTGTTACACTTGTGTAGACAATAAATTTGGGTCGAGAAAATAAAATCAAGACCGAAAGATATTGCAACAACCGTAGTATTTGATTTAAAATAATTTGAGTGTACAATTTCTATGGTTCCTCTGATTCTACTTTTCCAATATAAATTCAAGGGCCTTTGAGCTTGATCTTGATTTGTTCTTTGTTCTTCAGGTTGAACTTGATTTGTTCTTTGTTCTTGAGCTTGAACTTGATTTGTTCTTCGTTCTTGAGCTTGAACTTGATTGCTTGAACTTGGACTTGATTGCTTGAAACTTGAAACTTGTGGAGGAATTTACGGCGTTTGATCCACGAGCTCTTTCTTGCTTCTTGTTATCATTTCTGGTGTCTTTTCTCGGTTATGAAGACCCCTATTTATAGTTATGGAAGGGAGGAATTATGATAAAAATAAACTCTTTCCGACCAATCAAATTGAAGTATGAAATGGCCGCATTTGATTGGCCAGAACATGGCATTTGTACACGTGGCGCGGTTTCATTGGCCTTTTAATGTGACTTGGCAAGCCTTGTCATTTGGACACGTGGCATGATCCTATTGGCTCTTCCTTTTGACTTGGCATGCCATGTCATTTGACACGTGGCATCGGGCCTCTAAGAAGATGCCATCTTGGGCCTAATGAAGTGGGCTCATCGCTTGTAGCCCGATTAAATGGGCTAACCCAATAGATTTGAACTTATTTATTTAATCCATATATATTGGACATATATAATTAATTCAATAATATTAGCCCATAATATTTATTTGGACCAAAATGTATTTAATTTAAAGTATAGTCCAAATTATTTTATGAATTTAATTCTCATAAAATTTATATGCCTACAAATGCCTCCCTACTTCAAGACTTGTCAAAGTGTAAGCATGATGAGCCTTAACGACGAGACTTGAAGTATCAGCGAAGAATATATATTTTTTGCAAATATTCGACTATTTGGACACGCTGTGACCTTTAATAGATGACTTTAGCCCAACATTCTAAACGGCAAAACGGTATAGCTACTTCAAGGTCGAAAATGTAGTTGCTCTCAGTCTTGTAATGTCCATTTACTTAGGATTCCAAGAGTCCAACAATAACTAAAAGTATCATAGTCATGTTGGAGAAAGCCTTTAGCACCGATCTTCTTGGCCTTGTATTTTTAATAATAGCTTTTGTGCTAGATTAGCCCTTGTCCAAACTATATGTATACCATTTAAAACTAAACTTTAACTAAAGAAAATGGACATCTTTTAATCAAAGCAAAGAATTAAAAATCATGTAGGACACCAAATCCACATAGGCCAAAGAGACATTGAGTTTGAACCATATTTGGATTCAATTTAAGCAGCCTTCTTCGAATAAAGGAGGCGATAATATCTGCTCGTTTAGGTGTAAAGTCCAACTCCCTTTCCAACACCAATTACTTGATTGATTCCGTCTAGGAGTCCAATTGTATAATCTAACTCCCATATCGCCTCTTCACTTTTAACCATCGCCTTTTGACATCTATAAATACAGTATACTCTTTATTCTATTAGCATCACTTTTGGTGTTTGCAAACCACTTTGAGTCTACTTTTGACGACTTGGAAGCATTGACGCGAAGGTAATTTCTTTTGCTTTTCTTCCTTTACTGGTTTTTTTTTTGTAGGTCAAACAAGAAAGATATGTTTTTGTTTAACGAGATGATTCAGGCATGAAGAAGAGAGTCTTAGGGTGTGAGGGGATGGATACTCATCTCTGTCCGAATATCGGAGAGATTACTCTCAAAGTGACCCAACTATTGGAGAGATTACTCTCAAAACGACCTGACTATCGGAAAGATTACTCTCAATATGGCCCGACTATCGGAGAGATTACTCTCTAAATGATCCGACTATCGGAGAGATAACACTCAATGTGACCCGACTATCGGAGAGATTACTCTCAAAATGACCCGAATATCGAAGAGATTACTCTCAATGTGGCCCGACTATCAGAAAGATTACTCTCAAAACGACCCGACTATCGGAGAGATTACTCTCAAAGTGGCTCAACTATCGGAGAGATTATAGAAGGAAAAATTCATAAAAAGGCCAACTTAAGGTGCAAAGGGACTTACATATCCACCTTAAGATTGGAAAGTTATAGTTCCTTTTAAGGACAAATCCACGAAGAGGCCAACTTAAGGTGCAAAGGGACTTAAATGTCCACCTTAAGATTGAAAAATTAAAAAGTTTCAACTCAAACACTTGGTGAAGTTTGAAGATTTGGCGGACTTCGCAGAATTTAACGTGAAGAGTAGTGGACCTTTAAACTTCAAATTGAAAAATTAGAAGGCTTGAAGACTTCAACTTGAAGATTTGGAAGACCTAAATAATTCAACTTGAAGACCAACGGACTTGAAGACCGACGGACTTGAAGACTTAAACATTGAGACTTGGAGGATTTAAATATTTCAACTTGAAGAGCGGCGAACTTGAAGACTTCAACTTGAAGATCGATGGACTTGAAGACTTCAACTTGGATAATTGGAGGATTTAAATATTTCAACTTGAAGACTTCAACTTGGAGACTTAGAGAATTTAAATATTTCAACTTGAAGAACGGCGAACTTGAAGATGCGAGGACTTAAAGATTTGGTGAACGTGAAGACATAGTGAATCTCCGGGCTTCAATGCATATACTTATGTAGCCCCCTAAAAGACTAAAATCATTCAATCAAAGATACCAATTTACCATAGAGACTTGCCCCCTTTCAACCAAATAGGATCCAAAGTTCAATAGAAGAATAGTATCTAGACTCGATTTTCAAGTGCTGGTTGAATAGATTGCATTCCATCATACTTCATTCGAACAATGATTGGGGGATTATGTATCTTTTGAACTTATGTGACAAAACTCAAAATGGGAGGATCAAGTCATACCGTAGTTCAGAATGGGTGGAATGTATTTTTTTTATGTCCTAACTTTTGCCTAGACCGCCTCTTTCGAGGTTTTCAACCTAGCGGACGTTTTTTGATGTCCTAACTTTTCCCTAGGCCTCTTTTGAGGTTTTCAACCTAGCGGACTTTTTTTTTTTGGTGGTGGGCCGTACGTATTTTAGACTCATACGGGCCAGGAGTGTAGGAAGATGCAGTTTAGGCTCATGCATCAAGGAGCGTTGCAACTTCAAGGATAATACTTCTTCAAAAACTTGCCATTGATAGGGTCGATTATCATGCCGTCTACATCAATCAGCTTGTAAGCCCCACTTGAGTAAGCTTCTTGTATGGCATATGGCCCATCCCATTTTGAAGTGAACTTCCCTACAGGTTTATGGGAAGTAATAATGGGTCTTCGTACGGCAAGGACTTGATCTCCTACTTGAAAGGATCTCGGGCGAACTCTTTTATTGAAGGCGCGAGATGATCGAGCTTGATAACATTCAAGACTTTGTTGAGCTTCCAACCTCTTCTCATTAAGAGCCTCCAACTCTGCTAATCGAAGTCGAGCATTTTCTTCATCAGTGATCCCTTCTTGAATAGCTAATCGTAATGAGGGTATTTGACGTTCGAGTGGCAAGATGGCTTCGACTCCATAAATGACGCATAAGGGGTCGCTTGTGTTGGCGTGCGGTGAGTTGTCCTATACGCCCACAGTGCTTCTTCCATACGGTCATGCTAATCTCGTTTGGATTTGGAGACAACTTTCTTTAATAAGTTTCATAGAGTCTTGTTGAATGCCTCTGCTAGACCATCGGCGGCAACATTGTACATAGAAGAGTTACGTTGCTTGAAGCCAAAGAGATCACAAATCTTGTTCATAAATCTATTCTTAAATGGCTTGCCATTATCCGTTATTATGTAATGAGGAATGCGAAAGCGATAGATTATGTTTACTCGGATGAAACTTGAAATATTTTCCTTCTTTACTTCCATAAGAGCCACAGTTTCAGCCTATTATGAGAAGTAGTCAGCTGCAACCACGATGTATAGGTGCCCACCAGAGGACTTTGGTAGTGGTCCAACAACATCCAATCCCCAAGCATCAAACGTCCGGGATGCAACAGTCGGGTGCAACATTTCAGGAGGTGATGAATAAAATTCTCAAAAATTTGGCAAGGCTTGAATCTTCGAGTGTAGTCCAAGCAATCTTTTACCATTGTTGGCCAATAATACCCATCCTTTTTATATGGAAATAAAACTTTGGTCCAGACTGATGTGACCCACATATCCCAGAATGTGCTTCTTGCAAAGCTTGGAGTGCTTCATCTTCCCCTAAGTATCACAAGAGTAGTCCTTCGAATGATCTTCTGTATAGAGTATCTTTGTAGTAAAGGAAGTAAGGTGCACGACGACGAATTTCAGGCCTTCGCCTCAGATTTTCTGGAAGTATCCCATAGCTTAAGTAGTCGATGATGGGCTGTCTCCATTCTTCCTTCTCAGCTTCAGAAACGGCCACAAGATGCTTGAGTTCATTTTCTTCACTTTCACCCTCATTTGGCGGTGGTACTACCCATTTTTGACAGATAGTAACTTGCGCTTGATTAGGAAGGGTTAGCGATGAAGCTAGGGCAGCTAAAGCATCATCCTTCTTGTTTTCTTTCCTAGGCACATGTTGAATAATCACATCACCAATCCATCACATCAATTTCTTAGCATAATTATGATAAGGGCATAGTTCAGGTTTCTTGACCTCGTAACTACCTAAAAGTTGATTGACCACTAACTAGAGTCACCAAATACTTATAATTGCAACTATTTCATATCAACAACCATTTCAAGCCAAAGTATTAATGCTTGATACTCAGCAACACTTTTGGAACAAAGTTGTGTCAATGTAAAAGAGTAGGGTAGAACTTCGCCTTGAGAGGTGATAAATACTATGCCAGAACCAGCTCCTCCGCGATGCGCAGCACCATCAAAGTACATCTTCCATGGAGGTTGAACTTCAACAACCATTGCGTCCTCATCAGGTAGTTCTTCAGTTAGCGTCCAGTCATCAGGTATCGGATGATCTGCAAAGAAGTCTGCCAATGCTTGTCCTTTTACAGCCTTTTGAGGGATGTACAAAATCTCGAATTGTTAAAATTGGAGGTACAATATCGCTAGTCGATCACTAAGAACAAGTTTTGACATCACGAACTTGATGGGATTTGCTTTAGAAACAAAACGAACAACATAAGCTTGAAAGTTGTGTTTCAACTTTTAAATTGAGAAGACTAGCACCAAACACAACTTTTCAATTGGCGAATAATTCAGCTCGTTTGGTGTCATCACCATGCTCGAGTAGTAAAGAGAGTTTTCTTTCCCCTCACTATTTTCTTGGGCCAAGAGTGCTCCAATAGACCTTTCTTGTGCTGAAATATATAGTATCAATGACTTTCCAGGTATAGGGGCTGCCAAAACCAAAGGCTTCATCAAGTAAGTTTTGATGCTTTCAAAGGCATTGCTACAAGCTTGATCCCACTTATAAGGAATGCCTTTCTTCTTGAGGCGACTGAATGGTTGGTTACTCCCAGCTAGTTTGAGATGAATCTCCTAAGGTATGCTAGCTTTCCGTGCAGACTTTTCAATTCATGAATATCATGAGGCTCAGGCACCTTCAAAATGGCATCCACTTTGGCTTGATCAATTTCGATCCCTCGATGTCGGATAATGAAACCAACGAACTTTCCAGAAGTAACTCCAAAGGCACATTTCAATGGATTCATCCTAATTTGGTACCTCCGGAACAACTCAAACACCATTCTCAAGTCTTTCAAGTGATCGCTATTCTCTCTTGATTTTACCACCAAGTCGTCGACATAGCATTCGACATTCTTGTGGAAAAGATCATCAAAAAATATTTTTCATAGCCCTTTGGTAAGTAGCACCTGCATTCTTCAAGCCAAAAGGCATACCTTGTAGTAATAAATACCCCTGGGGGTACGGAATATAGTAAGCTCTTCATCTTTTGACGCCATTCGAATTTGGTTATAGCCCCATGAACCGTCCATAAATGACTTGCCTTGTACCCAGTAGTAGCATCGATCATCAGCTCTGGAATAGGAAGCGTGAATTCATCTTTGGGACACGCATTGTTGAGATCTCTAAAGTCAAAGCACACCCAAATCTGGCCATTCTTCTTCCTTAAAGGGACAATGCTTGAGACCCATGTTGCGTATTTAACTTTGCAAATAAAGCCAGCTTCAATGAGTTTGTTAGCTTCATTTTCGATCAAGGGAACCACGTCCGGCCTAAAGCGCCTTTGGGCTTGCTTAACAGGAGGAGCGCCATTCTTGACTGTAAGGTGATGATGAACTGCTACTTCAGGGTCCAAGCCAGGCATCTCTTTGTAACTCCAAGCAAAGACATCCTTGAACTCCTTGAGTAACTCGATATAAGTGCTTTCTTCATTAATTGCTAGTAAAGCACTTAGGTATGTGGGCCTTGGTTCTTCATCTGTGCCAAGGTTAACTTCTTTTAAGGCATCAATCGTTGCCTTCACCCCTTCTTCAAGTTACGGGGGAGCATCTTTCCCATCTTAATCTTCTTGAGGGTCTCCATCATTGATATGTGATAACACGGTGAAACATCCTTCAGTTTCTCGTCATCCACCATTAGAGACGAAACACCGTGCTCGCCTTGTGCAGTGACATGATATGAAGAACCCACACTTTCTTCGTCTTCATCACGTTCTTTAGTGTAGACCACAGTGTATGGCTACACCTTTAGTACCTCATCAAACGAAACCATGACTTTTGTTTGTCATCTCCTTCTGGAAGGAACCAAACTTTGGAAATCCTTAGAGATTTTCTGAATTGTGGCAAAGCGGGTGTTCATATATTTTGATAATTTCTCCGGAACTTATTCCCTTTCTTTAATGGATCCAATCTCTCAAACACGGAAGTCTTCGCAGTTGATTTTCCAAGTCGATCAGAGACAAAAGGCTTGTTAGAAGCGGTAGATTCATCTTCTACGGTGATATAATTGCTGCTCGCTCTCCTTATGGAGATGCGCACTGGTGACGGTTGTTTGTATCCCAAACCTTCACGCGGTTGCCTCGTTGCAGCTTCTGATGGGAGCTTCCCTTACTTTGACGGCTCGTTGGGGTTGCATCCAGCTTTTGCAAATAGCCTGTACGCGTTAGGATCAAAATCTTCATCTGTTCGCTATTTAGGGAGTGCCACATTCTGCAAATGACTTTGGGCCACAAACCCTGCAAGTGGCTTTGAGGAAAACTTTACTACCTCAGTTCGTTTTATTGGAAGAGTTAACTCCTTTAGCATATTAGTTTGGAGATTAAATGATTCACCTTCATCTTTCTTCCTTTTAGGGATATATTGGAGCGCATGAGTTACTTTCTTGCCCTAAGAAGCAATATCCCCTCTATAAGGTTTATTCGAGTTAGGTTGCACCTCTTCAGTAACAGCTTTGGCTCTACCAACAGTCACCTCAGCTTTTTTAGTTGTGGGCTCGTCATTGTTGCTTTTCATGACATCATTAGATTTTAGCTCCTTCACAATACGGTTCTTCAAGTAGAACTTGCATCGGCAAAGTGTGACTCAGCCTCGGAGAATGGCCCATCATCAGCAACTATCTTCTTCTCGGCTTCACCCTCGTAGTATTTTAAACAATGATGATAGGTAGATGCTACTTTATTTTCATGTATCCAAGGCCTTCCAAGAAAGACGTTGTATGAAGTCTTTGCATCGATCACATGCAGCCATGCACTTGATTGCATATCTCCAATGGTGATTCCTATCCTGATAGCACCTATGGCTCTTTGCTCCCCTTGATTGAATCCCTGAATCATCACACGACTTTCTAAGAGTTCATTCATGGGAGTGCCAAGTTCTTTCACAGTGCGAATTGGCAAGATGTTCACTGAGGATCCTCCATCAACCAAAATTTGATTTACCCTTTCATCACGTATATAGCCAACCGGGTACAACAGGCGGTTATGAAGAGTGTCACCTAGTAGAAGATCGTCATTTGTGAACATAACTTTTTCCTCACAAGCATTAACTTCTTGAGGAATGGACTCGATGAGCTTTTCCGGAGATGGTGTCGATAGTAGATCATCACTCTTTTCTTCCCCTTTGTCAGCATGACAACAAGAGTCATCACCCTAATGGGAAATCTTCATACGGAACCAACATGGAAAGAAATCCTACAAGGTCACTGGATGTCGTGGCTTTTGAGAGTAGCGCACCTTCACTTTTGCTTTCTTCAAACGCCTAACTGGATTCTGTTTCATTGGTCTTTTTACCATCATCTTCCTTGTTGGTTTGTTCTATTGATTCTTTGCGTGGGCTCCTTTTGTGGCGCCTACGACGAGTCACCAACGTCCAATATTCATCATCATTAGGTTGATTGACTTTAACTTTGTTGTTCTCCAGTAATTCTTCATCTTTACTTTATTTAAAACCACATAATTCATCCGGACTGAATGAGCCAAATGTGATAGAGACTTGGTTTGCGCTTGCTTTCTCATCTTCAAGAACGATCTTCTTTTCACAAGCTAAGTCCATAACTTTGTCCTTGAAGATAAAGCACTTCTCTAGAGGGTGGCTCACAAGTCGATGGTATTTGCAGTGATTTGGGTCGTTCGTTTTACCAGCTTCATTTGGCCGCTTCATCTCCAAAAGCTCAATTAGATTTAACTCGAGGAGTTCTTCAAAAATTGCTGGCACATCAGAATCCAAAAATGGGTACTCCTTCTCTTGCATTTCTTTTAGAGTTAGCTTCCCACTTGGTTTATCTTAAAAAGAAGTAGATTTCGTACTCTTATTCTTGCTCACCTTCATTGTGAACTTCACAGGTAATGTGTTGACATTCATATCTTCTTTGTTTTCAGACCTGGGTACAAACTTGCTTCATTTCCTAACTTCTTGCTTGTCGTTCCCTTTGCAAGGCTCATAGATAGCCAGCCTTCCGTTTCCAGCGGAGGCCATGCTTAACTCCATGTCATGGGAAGGAGTCACAAGTTCTTCAAATTTTCTAGGCTTGATACCATGCAGGATGTAGCCGAGTCCCCAATGCATGCCTTGGATGCACATCTCTATGCCAGAAGCTTCACTAAGCCTCTCTTTGCTGTTGAGGCTTGTATTCCTCCAACGATTGATATAGTTGATAACTGGTTCACCTTTTCGTTGACGAGTATTTGTAAGTTCTATCATACTCATAGTATGTTTCGTGCTATAAAAGCGATTGAAAACCTCTTGCTCTAGTTGATCCCAGCTATCAATAGATCCAGCCTCTATGTCTGTGTACCAGTCAAAAGCATTTTCTTTTAGCGAGCGGACAAATTGCTTGACGAGGTAATCTCCATAAGTCCCAGCATTGTTGCACGTCTCAACAAAGTGCGCCACATGTTGCTTTGGATTACCTTTACCATCAAATTGTTGAAACATTGGAGGTTGATAGCTAGCAGGCATCTTCAACATATCGACCCTTATAGTGTATGGCTTTACATATGTAAGAGAGGACTTGGCAGCAACTTTATACTTGTTCTTAATGTTTCCTTCAATGAATTCCTTCAGTTGATCAATTGGAATCATCCGTTCAGATGAGACAGGGATAGCCTTAGCGGATGTAACTCATCTCGGGGGGGGGG
>MCJB01049602.1:28648-39416 GCA_002018475.1 Nicotiana obtusifolia
GGGGGGGGGGGGATTACTCTCTGGAACCTCTGGGAGCTTGCCAGGTGCATGGGTGGATTCTTCTTCCGTCAAGATTCCCACCCTATCTGTTAACTTGTCAATTCTAGCATCTTGATTTTGCATGCACTTGGTCAACCCAGCGATTGCTTCCGTCAAGTTTGCCAACTGCTCCTCCACAAATCAAGTGTTTGTGACCAGGCTTGCAAGATCTTTGTGGACGATGGAGAATTGCATGGATTGTCGCACAGATTGATCTTCGATTGGCTCACGCTATATAGTGTAAGTGCGGAGGATCCATCACTTGAAGCATCATCATCTTCCTTCACATCAAAGTACTTGGATCCGGAGAGGTCAAGCAAAGCAAGACTTTTCTTGATCTTTTCAGCAACATCACTTCCTCCTTCGGGTGCGTTGGTGGAAGATCTTGCTCCTTTAGAGGACGAAGATCCGAAAACAGGGGTTGATGCGAACGGCACTTGGAGTGCTTGTTGTCCTAACGAGCTTGCTTTGCTCCTCGCAACTGGTCCAAAGCTTCCAAAGGTAACATCGAAGATGCTTTCCACATCAGCATAAAACCTAGAATTAGCAGCCTTGGTAGAAGTTGAACTGGAGTTGATTTTCGTTGAAGTCATTTCAATGTTCTTGAACTTTGGTGATTGAAAAGTTGAGATGAGAGGTAGAGATTGTCCCACTGGGCGTGCCAGAATTTACAGACAATAAATTTGGGTCGAGAAAATAAAAATCATGACCGAAAGATATTACAACAACCGTAGTATTTGATTTAAAATAATTTGAGTGTACAATCTCTATGGTTCCTCTTATTCTACTTTTCCAATATAAATTCAAGGGCCTTTGAGCTTGATCCTGATTTGTTCTTTGTTCTTGAGCTTGATCTTGATTTATGCATCGTTCTTGAGCTTGAACTTGATTTATTCTTCGTTCTTGAGCTTGAACTTGATTTCTTGAACTTGGACTTGATTGCTTGAAGCTTGAAACTTGTGGAGGAATTTGCGGCGTTTGATCCACGAGCTCTTTCTTGCTTCTTGTTATCACTTCTGGTGTCTTTTCTCGGTTATGAAGACCCCTATTTATAATTGTGGAAGGGAGGAGTTGTGATAAGAACAAACTTTTTCCGACCAATCAAATTGAAGTGTGACATGGCCACATTAGATTGGCTAGAACATGGCATTTGCACACGTGGCACGGTTTCATTAGCCTTTTAATGTGACTTGGAATGCCTTGTCATTTTGACACGTGGTATGATCCTATTGGCTCTTCCGTTTGACTTGGCATGCCATATCATTTGACACGTGGCATTGGCCCTCTAAGAAAATGCCATCTTGGACCTAATAAAGTGGGCTCATCGCTTGTAGCCCGATTAAATGGGCTAACCTAGTGGATTTGAACTTATTTATCTAATCCATATGTATTGGACATATATAATTAAAAAAATTATATTAGCCCATAATGTTTATTTGGACCAAAATGTATTTAGTTCAAAGTATTGTCCAAATTATTTTATGAATTTAATTATCATAAAATTTATATGCCTACAAATGCCCCCCCTACTTCAAGACTTGTCGAAGTGTAAGAATGATGAGCCTTAACGGCGAGGCTTGAAGTACCATCGAAGAGTACATGTTTTTTGCAAATATTTGACTATTTGGATAGGCTTTGACCTTTAATAGATGACTTTACCCCAGCATTCTAAACGGCAAAACGGTATAGCTACTTCAAGGTCGAAAATGTAGTTCCTCTCAGTATTGTAATCCCCTCTTACTTATTATTCCAAGATTCCAACAATAACTAAAAGTATCGTAGTCATGCTGGAGAAAGCCTTTAGCACCGATCTTCTAGGCCTTGTATTTTTAATAATAGCTTCTGTGCTAGATTAGCCCTTATCCAAACTGTATGTATACAGTTTAAAACCAAACTTTAACTAAAGAAAATGGACATCTTTTAATCAAAGCAAAGAATTAAAAATCATGTACGACACCAAATCCACGTAGGCCAAAGAGACATTGAGTTTGTACCATATTTTGACTCAATTTAAGCAGCCTTCTTCGAATAAAGGAGGCGATAATATCTGCTCATTTAGGTGTAAAGTCCAACTCCCACCAATTACATTGATTGATTCCGTCTAGGAGTCCAATTGTATAATCTAACTCCCACATCGCCACTTCACTTTCAACCATCGCCTTTTGACATCTATAAATACAGTATACTCTCTATTCTATTAGCATCACTTTCGGCGTTTGCAAACCACTTGAGTCTACATTTGACGACTTGGAAGCATTGACGCGAAGGTAATTTCTTCTTATTTTCTTGTGCTTTTCTTCCTTTACTGGTTTTTTTTGTAGGTCAAAACAAGAAATATATGTTTTTGTTTAACGAGATGATTCGGGCATGAAGAAGAGAGTCTTAAGTTGTGAGTGGATAGATGTTCATCCCTGTTCGAATATCGGAGAGATTACTCTTAAGGTGACCCAACTATCGGAGAGATTACTCTCAAAACGATCCGACTATCGGAGAGATTACTCTCAATGTGGTCCGACTATCGGAGAGCCTACTCTCAAAATGACCCGACTATCAAAGAGATTACTCTTAATGTGGCCTGACTATCGGAGAGATTATAGAAGGAAAAATTCATAAAGAGGCCAACTTAAGGTGCAAAGGGACTTACATATCCACCTTAAGATTGGAAACTTATAGTTCCTTTTAAGGACAAACCCACGAAGAGGCCAACTTAAGGTGCAAAGGGATTTAAATGTCCACCTTAAGATTGGAAAATAGAAAGTTTCAACTCAAACACTTGGTGAACTTTGAAGATTTGGCGGACTTCGCAGAATTTAACTTGAAGAGTGGAGGACCTTTAAACTTCAACTTGAAAAATTAGAAGGCTTGAAGACTTCAACTTGAAGATTTGGAGGACTTAAATAATTCAACTTGAAGACCGACGAACTTGAATACCTTAACTTGAAGACGGACGGACTTGAAAACTTAAACATGGAGACTTAGAAGGCTTAAATATTTCAACTTGAAGAGAGGCGAACTTGAAGACTTCAACTTGAAGACCGATGGACTTGAAGACTTCAAATTGGAGAATTGGAGGATTTAAATATTTCAACTTGGAGACTTGGATGATTTAAATATTTCAACTTGAAGAACGGCGAACTTGAAGACGGGAGGACTTAAAGATTTGGTGAACATGAAGACCTAGTAAATCTCCGGGCTTCAAAGAAAATACTTAGTAGCCTCCTAAAAGACAAAAATCATTCCATTGAAGATACCAATTTACCACAGAGGCTTGACCCTTTTCAACCAAATGGGATCCAAAGTTTAATAGAAGAATAGTATCTCAACTCGATTTTCCAATGCTGGTTGAATAGGTTGCATTCCATCATACTTCATTCAAACAATGATTGGGGGATTATGTATCTTTTGAACTTATGTGACTGAACTCAGAATGAAACTCTAAGATGCCTACGTACCTCCGTGAAGAGGATCAAGTTATACCGTAGTTCAGAATGGGTGATTCTTTATTTTTTTTATGCCCTAAATTTTTCTTGGGCCGCCTCTTTTGAGGTTTTCAACCTAGCGGACTTTTTTTGATGTCCTAACTTTTTCCTAGGCTGCCTCTTTTTGAGGCTTTCAACCTAGCGTGCTTTTTTTTTTTTAGTGGTGGGTTGTACGCAGTTTAGACTCACACGGGCCAGGAGTGTGGGAACATGCAGTTTAGGCTCATGCATGGAGGAGCGTTGCAACTTCAAGGATAATACTTCTTCAAAAATATGCCATTAATCGGGCCGATTCTCATGCCGTCTATATCAACCAGCTTGTAAGCCCCACTTGAGTAAGCTTCTTGTACGACATATGGCCCATCCCATTTTGAAGTGAACTTCCCTACAGGTTTATGGGAAGTAATAATGGGTCTTCGTACGACAAGGACTTGATCTTCTACTTGAAAGGATCTCAGGTGAACTCTTTTATTGAAGGTGCGAGATAATCGAGCTTGATAACATTCAAGACCTTTTTGAGCTTACAACCTCTTCTCATCAAGAGCCTCCAACTCTACTAATCGAAGTCGAACATTTTCTTTATCAGCGATCCCTTCTTGAATAGCTAATCGTAATGAAGGTATTTGACGCTCGAGTGGCAAGACGGCTTCGACTCCATAAACGAGTGCATAAGGGGTCGCTTGTGTTTGCATGCGGTGAGTTGTCCTATATTCCCACAGAGCTTTTTCC
This sequence comes from Nicotiana obtusifolia, assembly GCA_002018475.1. Taxonomy (NCBI): domain Eukaryota; kingdom Viridiplantae; phylum Streptophyta; class Magnoliopsida; order Solanales; family Solanaceae; genus Nicotiana; species Nicotiana obtusifolia. The sequence continues at coordinate 32,896 of MCJB01049602.1, forward strand.
ATACGGTCATGCCAATTTTGTTTGGATTTGGAGACAAATTTCTTTAATAAGTTGCATAGAGTCTTGTTAATTTCCTCTGCTAGACCATTGGCGACAACACTGTACATAGAAGAGTTATGTTGCTTGAAGCCAAAGAGATCACAAATCTTGTTCATCAATCTATTATCAAATGGCTTGCCATTATCCATTATTATGTAACGAGTAACGCCAAAGCGATAGATTATGTTTACTCGGATGAAACTTGTAACATTTTCCTTCTTTACTTCCTTAAGAGCCACAGCTTCAGCCTATTTTGAGAAGTAGTCAGTTGCAGCCAAGATGTATAGGTGCCAACAACATCCAATCTCCAAGCATCAAACGGCCAGGATGCAACAGTCGGGTGCAACATTACATAAGGCTGATGAATAAAATTCACATGGAATTGGCAACCCTTGCATCTTCGAGCGTAGTCCAAGCAATCTTTTACCATCGTTGGCCAATAATATCCCATCCATTTTATATGAAAGTTGAACTTTGGTCCATACTGGTATGACCCACATATCCCAGAATGTGTTTCTTGCAAAGCTTTAAGTGCTTCATCTTCCCCTAAGCATCTCAACAGTACTCCCTCGAATGATCTTTTGTATAGAGTATCTTTATAGTAAAGGTAGCAAGGTGCACGATGACGGATTTCAAGCCTTCGCCTCAGATTTTCTGGAAGTATCCCATAGCTTAAGTAGTCGATAATGGGCTGTCTCCATTCTTCCTTCTCAACTTCAGAAACGGCCACAAGATGCTTGAGTTCATTTTCTTCACTTTCACCCTCATTTGGCGGTGGTACTACCCATTTTTGACAGATAGTAACTTGCGCTTGATTAGGCAGGGTTAGCGATGAAGCTAGGGCAGCTAAAGCATCATCCTTCTTGTTTTCTTTCCTAGGCACATGTTGAATAATCACATCACCAATCCATCACATCAATTTCTTAGCATAATTATGATAAGGGCATAGTTCAGGTTTCTTGACCTCGTAACTACCTAAAAGCTGATTGACCACTAACTAGAGTCACCAAATACTTACAATTGCAACTGTTTCATATCAACAGCCATTTCAAGCCCAAGTGCTAATGCTTGATACTCAGCAACATTTTTGGAACAAAGTTGTGTCAACGTAAAAGAGTAAGGCAGAACTTCGCCTTGAGAGGTGACAAATACTATGCCAGCACAAGCTCCTCGGCGATGCGCAGCACCATCAAAGTACATCTTCCATGGAGGTTGAACTTCAACGACCAATGCGTCCTCATCAGGTAGTTCGTCAGTTAGCTCCAGTCATCAGGTATCGGATGATTTGCCCAGAAGTCTACCAATGCTAAAACAGCCTTTTGAGGGATGTACAATATCTCGAATTGTTAAAATTTGAGGTACCATCTCGCTAGTCGATCACTAAGAATAGGTTTTGACATCAGAACTTGATGGGATTTGCTTTAGAAACAAGACGACCAAAAAGAGCTTGAAAGTATTGTTTCAACTTTTGAATTGAAAAGACTAGCGCCAAACACAACTTTTCAATTGGCGAATAATTCAGCTCGTTTGGTGTTATCATCCTGCTCAAGTATAAAGAGATTTTTCTTTCCCCTCACTATTTTCTTAGGCCAACAGTGCTCCAACAGACCATTCTTGTGCTGAAATATATAGTATCAACGACTTTCCAGGCATAGGGGTTGCCTAAACTGGAGGCTTCACCAAATAAGTTTTGATGCTTTCAAAGGCATTGCTACAAGCTTAGTCCCACTTAAAAGGAACGTCTTTCTTCATGAGGCGGCTGAATGGTTGGCATCTCCCACCTAGGTTTGAGATGAATCTCCTAATGTATGCTAGTTTTCCTTGCAGACTTTTCAATTCATGAATATCGCGAGGCTTAGGCATCTTCAAAATGGCATCCACTTTGGCGTGATCAATTTCGATCCCTCGATGTCGGACAATGAAACCAAGAAACTTTTTAGAAGTAACTCCAAAGGCACATTTCAATGGATTCATCCTAATTTGGTACCTCCGGAGCAACTCAAACACCATTCTCAAGTCTTTCAAGTGGTCACTCTTCTCTCTTGGTTTTACCACCAAGCCGTCGACATAGCATTCGACATTCTTGTGGAGAATATCAATAAAAATAATCTGCATAGCCCTTTGGTAAGTAGCACCAGCGTTCTTCAAGCCAAAAGGCATTACCTTGTATTAATAAATACCCTTGGAGATACGAAATGCAGTAAGCTCTTCATCTTGTGGTGCCATTCGAATTTGGTTATAGCCCGATGAACCATCCATAAATGACATTGCCTCGTATCCAGTAGTAGGATCGATCATCAGCTCTGGAGTAGGAAGCGGGAGTTCATCTTTGGGACACGTATTGTTGAGATCTCTAAAGTCAAAGAACACCCGAATCTGGCAATTTTCTTCCTAACAGGGACAATACTTGAGACCCATGTTGGGTATTTAACTTTGCAAATAAAGCCAGCTTCAATGAGTTTGTTAACTTCACTTTCGATCAAGGGAACCAAGTCCGGCCTAAAGCGCCCTTGGGCTTGCTTAACAGGAGGAGTGCCATTCTTGACTGTAAGGTGATGATGAACTGCTACTTCAGGGTCCAAGCCAGGCATCTCTTTGTAACTCCAAGCAAAGACATCCTTGAACTCCTTGAGTAACTCGATATAAGTGCTTTCTTCATTAATTGCTAGTAAAGCACTTAGGTGTGTGGGCCTTGGTTCTTCATCTGTGCCAAGGTTAACTTCTTTTAAGGCATCAATCGTTGCCTTCACCCCTTCTTCAAGTTACGGGGGAGCATCTTTCCCATCTTAATCTTCTTGAGGGTCTCCATCATTGAAGGATATGTGATAACACGGTGAAACATCCTTCAATTTCTCATCATCCAACATTAGAGACGAAACACCGTGCTCGCCTTGTGCAGTGACATGATATGAAGAACCCACACTTTCTTCGTCTTCATCACGTTCTTTAGAGTAGACCACAGTGTATGGCTACACCTTTAGTACCTCATCAAACGAAACCATGACTTTTGTTTGTCATCTCCTTCTGGAAGGAATAAAACTTTGGAAATCCTTAGAGATTTTCTGAATTATGGCAAAGCGGGTGTTCATATATTTTGATAATTTCTCCGGAACTTATTCCCTTTCTTTAATGGATCCAATCTCTCAAACACGGAAGTCCTCGCAGTTGATTTTCCAAGTCGATCAGAGACAAAAGGCTTGTCAGAAGCTGTAGATTCATCTTCTACGGTGATATAATTGCTGCTCGCTCTCCTTATGGAGATGCGTACTGGTGACGGTTGTTTGTATCCCAAACCTTCACGCGGTTGCCTCGTCGCAGCTTCTGATGGGAGCTTTCCTAATTTTGACGGCTCGTTGGGATTGCATCCAGCTTTTGCAAATAGCCTGTACGCGTTAGGATCAAAATCTTCATCTGTTCGCTTTTTAGGGAGTGCCACATTCTGCAAATGACTTTGGGCCACAAACCCTGCAAGTGGCTTTGAGGAAAACTTTACTACCTCAGTTCGTTTTATTGGAAGAGTTAACTCCTTTAGCATATTAGTTTGGAGATTAGATGATTCACCTTCATCTTTCTTCCTTTTAGGGATATATTGGAGCGCATGAGTTACTTTCTTGCCCTAAGAAGCAATATCCCCTCTATAAGGTTTATTCGAGTTAGGTTGCACCTCTTCAGTAACAGCTTTGGCTCTACCAACAGTCACCTCAGCTTTTTTAGTTGTGGGCTCGTCATTGTTGCTTTTCATGACATCATTAGATTTTAGCTCCTTCACAATACGGTTCTTCAAGTAGAACTTTGCATCGGCAAAGTGTGACTCAGCCTCGGAGAATGGCTCATCATCAGCAACTATCCTCTTCTCGGCTTCACCCTCGTAGTATTTTAAACAATGATGGTAGGTAGATGGAACTACTTTATTTTCATGTATCCAAGGCCTTCCAAGCAAGATGTTGTATGAAGTCTTTGCATCGATCACATGCAACCATGCACTTGATTGCATATCTCCAATGGTGATTCCTATCCTGATAGCACCTATGGCTCTTTGCTCCCCTTGATTGAATCCCTGAATCATCACACGACTTTCTAAGAGTTCGTTCATGGGAATGCCAAGTTCTTTTACAGTGCGAATTGCAAGATGTTCACTGAGGATCCTCCATCAACCAAAATTTGATTTACCCTTTCATCACGTATATAGCCAACCAGGTACAACGGGCGGTTATGAAGAGTGTCACCTAGTAGAAGATCGTCATTTGTGAACGTAACTTTTTCCTCACAAGCATTAACTTCTTGAGGAATGGACTCGATGTGCTTTTCCGGAGATGGTGTCAATAGTAGATCATCACTCTTTTCTTCCCCTTTGTCAGCATGGCAACAAGAATCATCAATACCCTCATGGAAATCTTCATGCGGAACCAACATGGCAAGAAATCCTCCAAGGTCACTGGATGTAGTGGCTTTTGAGGGTGGCGCACCTCCGCTTTTGCTTTCTTCTAAAGCCTAACTGGATTCTGTTTCATTGGTCTTTTTACCATCATCTTCCTTGTTAATTGTTCTATTGATTCTTTTCGTGGGCTCCTTTTGTGGCGCCTACGACGAGCCACTAACGTCCAACGTTCATCATCATCAGGTTGATCGATTTCAACTTTGTTGTTCTCCTTTAATTCTTGTTAGGTGCATGGGTGGATTTTTCTTCCATCAATATTCTCACCCTATCTGTTAACTTTTCAATTCTAGCATCTTGATTTTGCATGCACTCGGTCAACCCAGCGATTGCTTCCGTCAAGTTTGCCAACTGCTCCTCCACAAATCAAGTGTTTGTGACCAGGCTTGCAAGATCTTTGTGGATGATGGAGAATTGCATGGATTGTCGCACAGATTGATCTTCGATTGGCTCATGCTATATAGTGTAAGTGGGGAGGATCCATCACTTGAAGCATCATCATCTTCCTTCACATCAGAGTACTTGGATCTGGAGAGGTCAAGCAAAGCAAGAGTTTTCTTGATCTTTTCAGCAACATCACTTCCTCCTTCGAGTGCGTTGGTGGAAGATCTTGCTCCTTTAAAAGACTATACCGTTCCTTCTTTTGCACGACTCCTACTGAATACATTGCTATGTTCGAGCCCCAAAAGAATACTCTATTCCTAGAAGTTAGGGATTTCTTGTATTGCTTCCCTATAAGGAAGAAATTGCTCTTGTAGTTATAATATTAATGCTGATGGTAATCCTTGAGTCTTATAAAGCTCACGTTAAGGAGATATTCTTATATATGTGTGAAAGAAGGGATAATAAAGGTATGTCACTAAATAGGGTTTGGAACACGTTTAATGAATGAGCATGCATGTATTATAAATGTGTAGTTAATTGTTATGACCGCGCCTAGTGAAGGCCGGGTATGTTGTGACCGAGCCTAATGAAGGCCGGGTAAGGGCCCACAGAGGCATATGATGATAAAGAGCCCACAGAGGCATATGATGATAAAGAGCCCACAGAGGCATATGATGATAAAGAGCCCATAGAGGCGTATGATGATGATGAGCCCATGGAGGCGTATGTGATTGTATGAGGTAACGTTTATGTAATCGGTTTCGGTAACAATAGATGTATATGAAAATGACAAGCCCACAGACGATAATGATGGTAATAAACATGTATATGATAATGTTATAAAGGTTATATGTTTCTATCCTAATGCTTATATCATTTCTCTTATATTGTGTTTCCTATCTTACATACTCAGTACATTATCCGTACTGATGTCCTTTTATTGTGGATGCTGCATGTCGTGCTGTAGGTCCTAATAGATAGATAGACGGAGCTCCCCCACCGCAGTAGGCTACCAGTTCAGCAGATATTAGCAAGATTCATCTTCCGGACTTGCTACAGCCTTGGTATGCACCTTGTGTAGATATGTTGGGCATGTCGGGGCCCTGTTCCGACGTAGGTTGTATGATGTCTGTTCTTGTAGTAGCTCATTAGAAAAATGTTGATGTATGTATGTATAGACCAATGTTGGGTTGACTCCTGTACGTTTGTATTGCCTCGTCGGCATATGTAATATGTTGTATGGTTTTGCATTGTACCCCGTTGGCGCACTATGTATACTAGTATGTTCATGTTATGGTATGACGTTTCCGCCTAATGTGACGTTGTTTAAAACTGCATGCGTATGACGGTCTTTGTAGATAACAAAGAAAGTAAGATAGCAGATATGAGGGGTACGCCGGCGCTCTGCAAGCAGGGTCTGGTGCCCTGTCGCGACCCTCCGGTTGGGTCGTGACACACCTTCACCTTCTCAATGGCTTGGTGGATCAGATCTGGCCCATACAACTCAGTTTTACCAACTTCGAACCATCCTCCCGTATAGTGCCTCGTATGGGGCCATCTTAATACTGGAGTGGTAGCTATTATTGTAGGCAAATTCTATGAGTGGAAGATGGTCATCCCAATTTCCCTTAAAATCTAGAACACATGCTCGTAGCATATCTTC
>MCJB01049603.1:0-42571 GCA_002018475.1 Nicotiana obtusifolia
GTCCTTATTAACTTATTATCCAGTATTTCCCAACACTTGGATAATGTATCCTCTTATGATTCTCCCGAATACAAAAGAGTCAAACTTATGAACACCCAATCATTCGCCAAATAAAAATCTACTTATTCCTAAGTGATTTCGTTAAACAAGGTTTAAAGCCTTGAATTATCGTTATTTATCTCTACCAAACTCTATCTCACTTTTCCAAGATACGATAGCGTAAATTGGCATTCGTTAATGTTTGCAACCACCAACGATTAATTTAAGAACAAGAAATAAATAAATATCAAGCTTCTTTCGAAATTGGAATCAATATCAAACTCTCAATAACTTTCTACCCATCTAGGGTTCACAACCTCAGTATTAGAGTTTAGTTACACATATTAAAAACTGAAGAACAAAGAAAGATAATTGAATTCATCTTACGAAAATATAGAATTCTCAGTTTTGACCACCCAAAAACTTCTCTCAATTCGAAAAATAACCAAAGGCGGTACTTTGCACTATGAATTCTGACAAGACTCCCTTCACACAACCCTAGAAAAGCTATTTATAGAAACCCAAAATCCGAGGCGAGCAGCAGTCCAGTTTGACCTCAGTACATGTATGCGGTTGCATTCCTGTCGCAGAGCAGGAATGCGGTTCGCAACCTTCACGTTCCATCGCAGATCATACCAGTCAGCTTCCTTCTCGTCGCAGCTGAAAATGCGGTTCGCATATTGACTCTGCGATTGCAGAATGCGATCGCAGTCTTTACTCTATTTTTCACCCAGACTCTGTTCGTGTTTACGATGAGAATGCAGTTCGCATTCCTGTTTTGCGGTCGCATTTGCGACCGCATTCTCCACCTGAAAGTTAGCTTAAAGTTCTATCTGCATCTGCGATCTTCTTGCGAATTCTGCGACTCGCATAGCTATTTTGCGATCGTAGAATTTAACCTGCTATGCTTCTGACCTCTTTTCTTGCCTTTGACTGGCTTTTTGGACTTCTTTTCATGCTTCTGGATCTCTTCACTCAACACGCTGAAATTACACTAAAATTACGTAAGTAGCGTGATAATTAACAAGTAGAACAAGTTAAACTCTAAACAAATAGTATCAAAATGTGCCAAAATTACCCGGCACATCAACACCCCCAACCTAAGCTCTTGCTTGTCCTCAAGCAACTAGCACGAAACTGTTCCTAAACTAGACTCTACTTATCAAATATGAAGCAACACTGACCAAGGACCGTGTTTGTTGTTAACATCTTAAGTATAACCATTTTTACCCCTGTATCCCCTTTGAATCACTAAAATGCTCAAAGGCAAACAATCAATTAGTGAAGTTTGAGCCTCAACAAAGTAACTAAATGCTACTTTCAGCTGAATTTACTTATGCTTTACTCAAAGCTCAACTGACTATCAACCTAGCAGTGTATGTGCCCTCACTAGAAAGAAAGTCCCACTCTCACAGTATTTATCATAGCAAAATCAAGGGACAAGAGAACTAGCACACTCGCTCTCAGAATAGAATTTTAAGTGCCACCACCTGCCATGCCATAGGCTTGCCCTTATTTTAATTCATCGCCTAGTTATAAGAACACTTTGGTTAAAGATCACATAAGGACTTTATAATCTTGTAATGTCGGTTTAAGGAAGGGTAGGATGTATATTTAGATAATAGTGGCTACTTCCTCCTTGAACACTAATTACACTCTTCTTTCTTTCAACCTTTTGTTCCTTTTTGATCACATGGCCTCATTGGCCTTACAATCCCGCATTAAACCCCACTTGCATACCTCTTTATTTGATTCTCAAGCTTCTTTATACCACCCACATAATTTTTTATTTTTTTTCGAAGCTTCCATAGATTAACATGAGCTTTTGAGGTACGGCGTTCCAGTTTTATTTCACGATCTTGCCCATTTTCTTATTGATCCCCACCCCTAACTTAACTTTTAACAATATTCTCAATGTTCAAGGAGGAATGGGTTCAAAAGAAGTCATCTTTGATGAATGGGATAAGGTTGTAATGCGGAGGCCAAGAAAAAGGCTACAAGGCTCAAAATAGGGTACTAGTGATATTCATTATGCACAGGTCGGCTGAAAAGGCTAGAAAGGTTTCACCACTACTCAAAGAAAGCCTAAGATCACTTCTCTAACTTAGCGTACCTATTATAGGCAACGACGAACCAACCGGGCAAGTTCTAGATGGCAGCAATGAACACAAGAACTGTCAAAACAATGAGATCACATCCACTAGCACATCAACTGTTTGGTTAACATAGTTTACAGCTTTGGAATTCGCATTTAGTAACTCGAGGCCATCCTCGTGTATAAATACACAATTCTAAGTAGACCTAGAGTTACTGAGCGAGCCTCAAATCCACCTAATTGATTTGTTCTAGGGGTCTATACTTCACATATGGTTACATACTTGATTGTCAACAGATGTACCATCCTGGTCAATATACTTCATACTCAACTGCCCGGTTCTACTATTACACCCTTGAAAAAGAACCCGACACAAGAAAAAACAAGGGGAGTTTATTGCTAACTATTTGATTACAATAACATATACACAAAAATCATAAAACATTGCTAAAAAAAAAAGTCATAAAACATTACTACATAAACATATCAACTATCACCCACGTGCTCAAAATTCAATCAAATATACAGACAAAATAGAAATGTAAGGCTACCACCCCCAACTTAAGCACATGCATTATCCCTAATGCAATAAAAAAATTGTAAAGGACAAGGGGCTCCCTGGTGGCGCAATTGCGCGAAGAGAGTAGCCTAGCTCTCTGCCGGTGCTGGAGGAGAAGAGTGAGTCTGGTCCGAGGCCGGTGGGGGAGCCGCTGAGCTGCTACCTTCTCCAGCTGATGGCCATCTCCTGGTAGCCTTATCTACTAATGATCGCTCAATGGCTTCGTCGATGTCTTCCTGCTCTTGTTCTTCCTCTGCTGTGGGCACTGCAATTTGTTTTCCTTTTGGCTTAGGGGTTGCACCCTCATCGAGCTCGACACTGGCCTCCTCAGAGTCGTCCCCTTCAGATTCTGAAGACCCTTTTGAAGTCTCGTCATTAGTAGATTCAACCGGAACTGTAGGGGCAGGAGGCTGGGGCACTTTAGCAGATGACGGTTGGATGTCCGCCATGAGTGTTGTGAAGTCGAGTCCCAAGTCAGCATGGCCAGCACCCTGATCACCCTCGTTAGGGAGGAGAGGAGATATGTCGAACTCCACATTTTTCATCTTTTGGAGGTCGGTCTTTAGTGATTTTACATCCTCCCGCAGTTGGGGTAGATCCCTCACTTCATCTTTTTCAATGCTTTCAACCCTCGACTCAAGCTTTGTCAACCTCTCTCCGATGTCTAATTGTTGTTGTTGCAGCGGAGTCAAGGCTTGTTTAATTAGTGAAGGCAATGTTTTCAAGAGCTGGTCTACTTTAGCATTAACATGATGAGCAATTAAACCAAGTCTTGAAATGGCTGGCATGTGTGAGGTTGATGGGCCGGTGGTAGCTGAGGGTGCAGGTGCTTCAGCAGCTGTAGAAGGTTCAGGATCTTGAGGAGACAGGAGGTTTTGAGAGTCAATGTCTTCTATTGGGGTGGTTGTTGGGGCCGATGCATCGCTGATACGAGTGATATCAATATCTCTCGTAGACCTCCCAAGTCTGTCTCGTTGTGGGTAAGAATGGGACATCCACCTCTTGGCATAGGGTGGTGATCAGACTTGGGAATGGGAGTGATGTGGCCCGCTGAGTAGCTCGGATACCAATTTCCTGGAAGATAAGGCTCCCCACATCAATCTTAACCCCCTTCATTATACATACAATGAGAAGTGCCTTCTCAATGCTGATTTCAGTTTCATTTCTGGAGGGCACTAGATTAGAAGTGATGAAGCTTAGCCAATATTTGGCTTCCCTTGTGAGGTCCTCTTTGAAAATTTTCCTTCCAGGATTGATCCAGGCTGGAATCCCCTTTGCAATGGTGGACGTTATCCATCCACGCTCATTTTCTTGTTGGAGTACTTTGCATCGTACTCCGCTGTGCCTGATTCCCATTCAGGGAAGAATAGTTTATTGATGTGGTTGCTGTCACAGAATACAGCTTTACCCCGAACATGGACAGTGCCTGTAAAAATTCTATTGCGTCTATGGTATGCTGATCGTGATGCTCCGTACGACGCATAGAATTCCCGGACCATTGACTCGTTGTACTCCTTTGGGTCTGTGGTGAAGTACTCCCAGTTCCTCATTTTAATGTTGTCCAGGATGTGAGGGTATTGTTCTGGAAGCCCATTCAGACTCAACTTCTTCTCCGGCAGAATCCTTCGCTTTGCGAGTGCGTCCCGAAATAAAGATCTTGAGCCTTCAACTTCAAAGCGAAGCTGGAGGTCATCTCCTTTCTTCCTCCGTGCCTCCGCAACTAGATCAACTTCCGGAAAGCAATCCTCCTCTTCAGACTGGGAGGTGTTAGGTCTAGTTGAATCTTTCTTTGCTCGTTTGGTTGGTTCGGAGGTTGAAGCGGTAGAAGGCCTTTTGCTTTGGGGATGTTTTTTAGCCATGTCTGCATAAATAGCATATGGTAGTGACATTATCATTATTCGAGAAAAGACAGAAACAGGAGGGATAATCAAAGAGTTGTAGAAGTGCGATGTCATTTGCGATCGCAGAACCACTATGCGAATCGCAAACCACATCGCATAGTGGTTATGTGCATAAGACTGTTCGTCGCATACAAATGCATTCGCATTCTCATCGCAAAATGAGATCTGCGATCGCAGAACCACCGCATAATTCACCAATTGTAGCTAAAGGTCCTGAGTGTGTTCGCGGTGGATCTGCGGTTCGCACTTTGGTTTCGCGATCGCAGATTCACCACATTTGTCATCTTGCTCAGGCATCTAGGGTTTAGGAAATGCGATCTAATTGCACCCCTTAAGCAACGAAACCCAAAATTTCTTTTTTCCACTCGAAGATCCTTGAACTACTTTACTGAATAATAAACCCTAGGTTTTCAAACTACGAATGTAAGGTGAAGCAAAAAGTGCACATACCTTGGGAAGGAGATAGAAGCTCTTAGATTAAAGGTAAATGAACTCTTGGCCTGACAGTTGTAGTTTTCCGATGATGATCGTCGGAAGTCTTCTCTGTTTCCGTCGTCTCTTCTCTTTTGTTTGTTTGTGATTTTGTTTGTTTGTTTTTGTTTTTTTTTATATACTTAGAGCGTAGGGTCAAAAATAGGAAAGAGAATGCGAACACTTACCTGTTAGGTATGCGAGGTAAATGCGGTTCGCATAATTGAAATGCGAACCGCAAATGATGAAGTCCACCGCATTTTCAACCAACTTGTGAGCTGAATTTTCTGTGGCGGTTTGCGGTTGAAATGCGGTTCGCAGAATTGAAATGCAAACCGCAGATTAAGAGCCTCCACCGCATTTTCAACAGACCACAGAGCTAAATTCTCTGTGTCTGTTTGCGGTTGAACTGCGGTTCGCATAATTGATATGCGAACCGCAGATTTTCGAGCTTCATCGCATTGTCTCTCACAATTGTTGCTCGACTTTTTGCTTCACTTTGCGGTGAGAATGCGGTTCGCATACTTCAAATGCGAACCGCAAATTTGTTGAACTGCGTCGCATTTTTGCTTACTATTCTTGCTCAACTTTCTGCCTCACAATGTGACACAAATGCGATTCGCATATCACAAATGCGGTCGCATATGTGCTACATTTTTCACGTCGACATTCTTCTGCAGTTTCAACAACTTCTCGCTAATTCTTGTGTTCATTCATGACATTCCTGCATCTAAAGACCCTTCAAAGAGAACTAAGTACAAATGTAGACCTGAGTTATAAATAAATAAAGAAAAAGAAGAAAAGCACAATTTAAATAAACACAAAAAATGACTGATACCACACATGGGTTGCCTCCCATGAAGTGCTTGATTTAACGTCGGCACGACGATGCTAGGATGTCTCTGATCTCATTCCGTAGGTGGGACTTGATCATCTTGTAGAGCCAGCTGCTCTACCACGTGTTTTTCTCCACCTATACCCAGATAGTGTTTGATTCGCTAACCATTAACCTTGAAGGTTCGGAGCCCATCCTCCGATGCCAATTCGACAGCTCCAAACAGGAAGACATTTACAACCTTGAATGGTCCCGACCATTTGGACTTCAGCTTCCCTGGAAATAATTTAAGTCTCGAATTGAATAGCAACACCAGGTCTCCCGCCTTAAAACTCTCTTCAAGATCTTTGAATCATGGACGAACTTCATTCGTTCTTTATAAACCGCTGCACTCTCATAGGCATGAAATCTGAATTCCTCCATTTCATTCAATTATGCAAGCCTTAAAGCTCCGGCCTCCGCCCAATCCATGTTTAGTCTCTTTAAGGCCCACATAGCCTTATGCTCGAGTTCAACGGGTAAATGGCATGCCTTCCCAAAAACTAACCGATATGGGGATGTACCAATGGGAGTCTTGTAAGCTGTACGGTATGCCCAAAGAGCATCGTCTAGCTTTCTTGACCAATCAGTCCTATTTGCGTTCACAGTCTTGGACAGGATGCTTTTGATTTCCCTATTAGATACTTCAACTTGGCCACTCGATTGTGGATGATAAGGTGTGGCAACCTTATGCTTAACCCCATACTTGTCGAGGAGGCCTTTGAACACTCTGTTACAGAAATGTGATCCTCCATCACTGATGATGGCTCTTGGGGTGCCGAACCTGGTGAAAATATTCTTCTTTAGGAACGTGGTCACACTTCGAGCTTCGTTGTTTGGCAAGGCAACGGCTTCTACCCACTTGGATACATAGTCCACAGCCACTAGGATGTATTTCATCCCACATGAGCTTATGAAAGGGCCCATGAAGTCAATACCCCAAACATCGAATAGTTCGATTTCCATAACAAATTTCATAGGCATCTCATGCATCCTCGAAATCGGGCCCTGTCGTTGGCCTTGGTCGCACAACTTCACCAACTGATTAGCATCCTCATAAATGGTTGGCCAGTAATATCCACACTCCAAAACCTTTGCAGCTGTTCTGTTGCCCCCATGATGACTCGCAACTGGTGAGTCATGGCATGCTTTCAGGATTGGTAGCATCTCTTCCTCGGGTACGCATCTTCGAATGATGTTACCCGCACAGATACGGAATAGGAATGGTTCTTCCCAATAATAATTTCGAGAATCCCTCAAGAACTTCTTCCTTTGGTACGATTCCAACCCTTCCGTAATAAAATCGCTTACGATGTAGTTAGCGATGTCAGCATACCATGGTGCAACTGAATTTGATATCATCAGTATATGTTCATCTGGAAAGGAATCATTTATCTCCAGCTCTTCTTTTTGTCTCCCTGCTTCCTCCAATCTAGACAAGTGATCTGCCACTTGGTTTTGTGTTCCCTTACGATCCATGACTTCAAAGTCAAACTCTTGTAGCAGTAAAACCCATCGGATCAGTCGAGGCTTAGCATCCTTTTTCGCCATCAAATAACGGAGAGCAGCATGATCTGTATACACAATCACTTTGGAGCCCAATAGATATGCACGGAACTTCTCAAATGCATACACAATAGCTAACAATTCCTGCTCCGTTACAGTGTAGTTCATTTGCGCTCCATTAAGCGTCTTGCTAGCATAGTATACTGGGTGAAGAATTTTGTTGTGCCTCTGTCCCAGCATCACTCCAATAGCTACACCGCTGGCATCACACATAAGCTCAAAAGGTAACGACCAATCCGGTGTGACAATGATAGGAGCTGTGGTGAGCTTCATTTTCAGTTCTTCAAAAGCAGTGAGGCATTTTCATCAAAGACGAACTTGGTATCTTTCTCTAAGAGTTTACACATTGGGTGTGCAATCTTTGAGAAATCTTTTATGAATCGTCTGTAGAATCCAGCATGCCCCAGAAAGCTACGGACACCTTTCACTGATGTGGGAGGAGGGAGCTTGGAGATGATCTCAATTTTTGCCTTATCCACCTCAATCCATGCCTGGAGATTTTATGCCCCAAAACAATACCTTCATCCACCATGAAGTGGCATTTTTCCCAATTTAATACAAGGTTTGTTTCTTCGCATCGTTTCAACACTTTCTTGAGATTCTTCAAGCATTGCTCAAACGTTTCCCCGACTACCGAGAAATCGTCCACAAAGACTTCGAGGAAATCTTCCACCATATCAGAAAAAATCGACATCATGCACCTCTGGAATGTAGCTGGCGCATTGCATAAGCCGAAAGGCATTCGACTGAAGGCAAATGTTCCATACGGGCAAGTGAACGTTGTCTTCTCCTGATCTTCCAAAGCAATATTTATCTGATTGTACCCGGAGTATCCGTCGAGGAAGCAGTAAAAGGACTTTCCGGCTAGCCGATCAAGCATTTGATCAATAAAAGGCATAGGGAAGTGATCCTTGCACGTGGCACTATTGAGCTTCCTGTAATCCATGCATACTCGCCATCCAGTTACGGTCCTTGTTGGAATCAGCTCATTCTTTTCATTCTTGACCACGGTCATACCTCCTTTCTTTGGCACACACTGCACTGGCCTCACCCACGAGCTATCGGCAATCGGGTAAACAACTCCTGCATCCAGCCATTTTATTATCTCTTTCTTCACCACTTCTTGCATTGATGGATTTAGCCGTCTCTGGTGCTCCACACTTGGTTTTGTCCCGTTTTCAAGTTGAATCTTGTGCTCACAGATTCCGACCGGAATTCCCCGGATGTCCGCAATTGTCCATCCGATTGCCTGTCTGTGTTCCTTCAAAACTTGCAGCAACTGCTCTACCTGCACATCATTCAACAACGAAGACACAATTACCGGTAAAGTGTTATTCAAACCAAGAAATTTATACCTCAAATGCGACGGAAGTGGCTTGAGCTCTAATTGGGGTGGTTCAATAAGGGAAGGCTTTGCTGGAGGTGTGGCTCGATTCTCCAAATCTAAGGACAGTTTTGGTGGAGTATAGGAATAAGAACCACGACCTTCTAACGCATTCACCGACTCCATGAACCCATCCAAGTCATTTCCATCAAAATTCACCAATATGGCTGCCAGTGCCTCACCGAAACATTACTCTTCCATTTTCATCTCAATGGCTTCATCAACTTCATCAATAATACCGATTAATGAAATGTTCTCATACTCGGTTGGCAGCTTCATCCCCTTACTAGCTTGAAAAGTGACTTCTTCATTGTTTACCCGGAACTTTATTTCATTGCGCTCCGAGTCCATAAGAGTTCTTCCAGTAGCTAAGAAAGGTCTTCCCAATATAATGGGGATTTCCTTGTCTACTGCACAATCAAGGATTACAAAATCGGCTGGAATATGAAATTTTCCAACTTTTACAATTACATCATCCACAATACCCACTGGTCTCTTTATAGATAGGTCAGCCATCTGCAACCTCATGCTTGTCGGCCTCGGCATTCCTCACCCGGCTTGTTTGTAGATGGCTAAAGGCATTAGATTTATATTGGCCCCATTGTCACATAATGCCTTAGCAAAATCCCGCACTCCAATAGTACACGGAATAGTGAAAGCTCCTGGGTCCTCTTTCTTCTAGATTGGATTGGTAGCTATGATAGAGCTGACCCTGTGAGTCACATTTACCACCTCATTCCTGGTGGTTCTCTTTTTCGTAATCAGAAAGGTATATTAACTGATAGCTGCTTGAGAATGTCGTAAAACTTCTCAAACTTGCTGTCGTCAACTCTCCTTGCAAGTCTCTGAGGAAAAGGAGGAGGGGGTCTAGGAATTGGCGGAAGAACGGTTGATGTTTCTTCTGCCTTATCCTTTACCCCTTCCTGAATCTCATCTATGTTCACTACAATTTCTTGATTCTCACCTACCTCAGCAACATTATCTCTTTCAACTTCATCCTCTTTCTGAAGCTCTTCAGCATCATCTCTACCCTGTAATGTCTTACCACTCCTAGTCGTGACAGCCATAATATGAGCAGTTGGGCCACTTCCACTTCCCTTAGGATTTGCAATCGTATCGCTAGGAAGTGTTCCTTTCTGTTGTGGATATTTCTCACGAGAAAGGTCCCTCATTTGCAATTCCAACTTTTGGATCGCTGCTGTGTGGGAGCCAACCAATTCAGTCATGTTTTTCATGGACGTGTCTGACTTCTCTTGGTTCTGTAATATCCTCTCCAGCATACTCTCCAATTTAGATTCACTTGAGGATCCCTGATTCGGATAGTGCCCTTTCGGAGGAACATAGGGGTTGGAACTTCGGTTTGGAAATGGTTACTGTTGTTCCAATTTCCCTGACTAGGGCCAGTTTGATCATTCCGCCATTGTTGGGGACCTTGCCCTTGCGGGTTTGGTCTCCAATGATTTTGTGTCCCTTGACCCTGATACTGTTGCCTTTGATAACCTCCATGAGTATTATTGTCAAAATTCGCCTCTTCATATTCTTCACTTTGCATTGGTTGCAAATTCTCCACTACATCGACTTTCTTCTTCTGATTTTCTGTGAACAACTTTGTCAAGACATTAACATTAGTGGCAAGTTCAGCAGTCACTTGGTCCCGTTCTTGGTTTTCTTTGATCAAGTTATTCATAGAAGGAGACCCAATTGTAATGCCACCTGTAGTATCCTCAGAATGCCAGTCTTGATTGTGTTTAGCCATTTTATCCAAAATCTGAGTTACTCTAGCGAAGGTCTTATCCATGAAAGAACCAGCAGCAGCATTCTTCGCTATCGATTGGTTCATAGGATCCAAACCCATGTAGAACTTTTCCAACAAAATGGAGTCTGGAAAGCCGTGGTTTGGAGACCTCACCAAATACAATTTGAAACGCTCCCACGCTTCGTGAAGTTGTTCACCCGGTAGTTGTTTGAAGAAAAATATCTTGTCCCGGAGCTCAGATTTCTTGCTTTGCGGAAACCACTTTGACAAGAATGCCCGAACCAATTCAGGCCATGAACGGATGGAATTTGGAGGAAGGTTTTGAAGCCATTTCCTCGTATCTCCAGCTAACGAGTATTTAAAGCATCTGAGCCTTAATGCATCGTCACATTATTTTGCTTGTGCGTCGCACAAACACCCAAAAAGTTCCTGAGGTGCTGCTTCGGATCGTCATCAGTAGAGTTTCTGAAGTATCCTTCAGCTTTCAGCATCAAAATCAGCCCATGTTCTACTTTGAATGTAGTAGCACCTATAGCTGGAGGTACTATAGCATTGGTATCTTCAATATATTCTTCAATGTCGGCAAACGGATTCTCTTCCTGCTCCACATCCACATCATCTATATGTTCCGCCATATCTTCCTGCCTACAACCACCCAAAACAAACAACGTGCAATCAAGTGGAATTAGACTTATAGTAAAGTATACACTTATCAGAAACTTCAAAACCGTATTCCCCGGCAACGGCGCCAAAATTTGATTCGCTCAAATTACACCTTAACAATAGTGTAAGCGATCGATGTCAAATATAGTAATCCAACGAGGTTGGGATCGAATCCCACAAGGAATAGGCATGAAATAATTATCCAATTAATGCAATACTTTACTTAGTCGTAATTCTATCAAGTAGCCAAATAGAATAAATTGGTGTTGAATATGTAAAGAAAAGTAAACTAAGAACTGCAGTTTGAGAATAATTTGAACGTAAAAATATGAATTTAAGATACTAAGGTTGTGTTCCCCCTAATGTAGTAGAATGTTCTTGATATTTATATTGAAGTCCGTTCTTGATATGCAATCGGTTCTTATTAACTTATTATCCAATATTTCCCAACACTTGGATAACGCATCCTCTTATGATTCCCCCCAATACAGAAGAGTCAAACTTAAGAACACCCAATCATTCGCCAAATTAAAATCTACTTATTCCTAAGTGATTTCGTTAAACAAGATTTAAAGCCTTGAATTATTTTTATTTATCTTTACCAAACTCTATCTCACTTTTCCAAGATACAATAGCGTAAATTGGCATTCGTTAATGTTTGCAACCACTAACGATTAATTTAAGAACAAGACATAAATAAATATCAAGTTTCTTTCGAAATTGGAATCAATATCAACCTCTCAATAACATTCTACCCATCTAGGGTTCACAACCTCAGTATTAGAGTTTAGCTACACATATTGATAACTAAAGAACAAAGAAGAATAATTGAATTCATCTTACAAAAATATAGAATTCTCATTTTTGATCACCTAAAAACTTCTCTCACTTCAAAAATAATCAAAAGCTATACTTTTCACTCTGAATTCTGACAAGTATCCCTTCACACATCCCTAGAAAAGCTATTTATAGAAGCCCAAAACCCGAGGCGAGCAGCAGTCAAGTTTGACCTCGTTGCACGTATGCGGATCGCATTCCTGTCGCAGAACAGGAATGCGGTTCGCAAATCTTCATGTTCCATCGCAGATCACACAAGTCAGCTTCCCTCTCGTTGCATCTGAAATTGTGGTTCGCATATTGACTTTGCGATCGCAGAATGCGTTCGCAATCTTCACTCTATTTTTCACCTAGACTCTGTTCGTGTTTGCGATGGGAATGCGGTTCGCATTCCTGTTTTGGGGTCACAATTGCAACCCCATTCTCAACCTGAAAGTTGGCTCTGCATCTGCGACCTTCCTGCGAATTATGCGACTCGCATAGCTGTTTTGCGATCGCATAATTGAACCTGCGATGCTCCTGACCTCTTTTCTTGCCTTTAGCTGGCTTTTTGGACATCTTTTCATGCACTACAATTACACTAAAATTACATAAGTATCGTGATAATTAGCAAGTAGAACAAGTTAACTCTAAACAAATAGTATCAAAATGTGCCGAAATTACCCGGCACATCACCTATAGATTCCACATACCTTGGATCTATACGCAAAAATTTACCTTCCACAAGAAGGAAGGACATAGAGACATGCCATGATTGGCCCTTCAAAGATATTGCAAATGATACAAAGCGTGGAGAGATGCCACCGAGACATACGTACCTGCAGTTGAAAGATGATTTGCCAAAAATCCCAAATATCTATCGCCAATAGATAATTCTAAATCCTTATTTTTGCAGCAAACGTCTCTAGTTAAAACACGACTAGCAGAATCAACCAACAAGGAGGAATACATCCAAGAGATGGAAGAGATTATCAGGCAACTAAAGAGTAACAATGTACCCAATCAACAGTCATCAGCATCATCTGAACCCCATAAGAAGAAGAAGATGATCCTGGCTTCGAACTTGAAGAATGAGTCCAAGCGAGGCCCAATCTGATGCTGACATCATCCAGGACGCCAGCAAAGAATTTTCCGAAAAAGTTACTGTGCACTTATCACTACAGATTACTATACACTTTTTACTGTAGTACGGTCTGTAATTTTTTTAAATAGACCCCCTCTCGCATTTCAGGGGAATCAAAAAAACTTAGATCCCAAATTTTACACCACTCTGATATCCTCTCAAAGCACACACCCTCTTTCTCTCTCTAAAACTTTCAAGCCTTAAGAGCTATACCCCTGTAGCTTTTAAGTTTCAATTTTCTAATATTTGTATTGAAATTTCACATTTTTAATAACACTTCTGGACGGCTCTGCCGCCAGATTTTATATTTTAATCTTGCTTTAGCATATTTGCATTCGGTTGGCTCTGCCGCCTACTTTAATTTGCATACTCTTGCATATGATCGGCTCTGCCGCCTGAGTTTAATTTTATTAATTGCTTCCTGTTCCTTACATTCCTCACATTTCCCAGTCCCCTCTACCCCTCCGGGACTAGCTTCCATGTCTTTGGTATCAGAGCTAGTGGGGAAGTAAGGATGTGGTGTATATATATACACACACACACACACTTATAGACCACCGGATTATAGACCCAATAGGGGCCTGCCAACCGATTATAGACCCAATAGGGACCTGCCCACCGATTATAGCTCGATGGCGGTGAAAATATTGTAATATTGTAATACTGTGTAATACTATATATAGACACAGTATTACAGTATTTTCACCGCCATCGAACTATAATTGGTTGGCAGGCCCCTATTGGGCTACCTTCGATTAGATGGAAAGTTATATATCGAGCCTACTATGGTCGAGCGCCTATGAGCGAGCCCAGAATGGGCGAGATACAGAGTCTAGTATGGCCGAGAGCCTATGAGCGAGCCTACTGCGACTAAGTAGTTACATATACCGAGCCTTATAGCGCTGGACATCTATTTTACTTACTATATTGAGAGAGAGATGAGTCAGTATCAGCAGGTAAGCATATCTTCAATTTATATTTGAGTGGTACTTTCAGTGATTATATTATTAGTTAAGTTTCAACTTTCAGTTGTTCTGTTTCCTTACATACTCAGTACATTATTTCGTACTGACATCTCTTTTGCTGGAGACAATGCATTTCATGCCTGCAGGTCCTGATAGACAACTGGATAGACCTTCCCTGTAGACAAAGTCAAACATCAGCTTGGTTGGTAGGCTCTACTTTCTCTGAGTTACCAGGTCTATACCTTGGAGTCCATTTTACATATACAGGTTTGATAGGTAGGTCGAGGCCCTGTCCCGACCATGATACAATTTAGTTGCCCCTAGAGGCTTGTAGATGAGTCCTGTACATTTTATATATCAGTATAGTGGCTTTACCAGCCCTATGTAGATGTTTAGTTTGGTATTGCTGGTTGTAGACATTATATTCAGATGATTCAAAATATGGCCTCATCGGCCTAAGTTGAGGGTTACCCCTCCAAAGCTCACAGTTATAGAGTGGTATGCTCGGGGCGAGTATGGCACCGGACATCTATGACTTGCCGGGATGATTTTTTTGTTTCGAGGAGGTTTGAGTGTGAATTGGAACACTTAGTTTGATTTTTGGAAGCTTAATTTGTAAGAGTTTACCAAGGTTTGACTTTTGATTTAACGACCTCTAATTGGTAATTTGATTTTCCAATAGCTTTATAAGGTTATTTTAGACTTTGAAGTATGTTCGAATTTGGATTTGGAGGTTCCTAGGAGGCTTTGGCTTTATTTGTCGAAAGTTGGCAAGTTGAAAAATTGAAGAATTCGTATGCTTGACTGATAGTTGACTTTGATGTTATTGGGTTCAAAATGATGTTGCGGGACTTTGGATAGGTTTATTTGGTTGAATGGAACATGTGTGCGAAGTTTGGTTAAAATATGAAATCTTTAGGCATAAATCTAACGTGTTTGGCAAGGTTGGAATGTTTTAAAAGATAAGAGATGGATTTTGATCTTTGATTCTTTGTTTTGAAGCTATTTGTGGTGCTTCGAGCCTTTTTGGATAAGTTTAAATTAAGTGTATGGACTTATGATTGGACGGGGGTCCGGGGGGCTCGGTGCATTTGGGGGATGGTTTCAGACCATTTGGGAGTGGTTTGTATTTCTAGTTCTGGGGCATTGCGCACCTACCGAGTAAGGTGTGCAGGTGCAAAGTTGCACCTGCAATGTGTAGAATTGTTTTTGCGAGACTGGCTGGGTCAAGATTTAGCTCCTTTTTTTTTTATTATTTTGTTTGGAGCTCGGGAAGAGGCAAATTTTGAGAAGATTTTCTTTACTACTCTGAGAGTAAGTAATTTCTACCTAGATTTGATTATATATCTTGATTCCAGGCAAGGATTTTTAACCCCTAAATCAAGGATTTAAAGTGTAGAAATTAGAATTTTTGTATAAACTTAAGAGGGTGAATTTTAGAGATTTGAGGATCGATATGGACTGGGATTTGGAATCTAATCACATATTTGGACTGGTGAGGTTATGGGTATTCAAGATATACCCCAATATTCAAGATTTGACCATGTGGGTTTGGGTTGATTTTGTTGACTTTCCAGAATTGATTAAGATTGAATTGTTTAGGATTGATTTTATAGCATTATTTGACTCATTTGGGTAATATCTAACTAGATTCGAGTCATTTGGAGTTGGGTTTGAAAGGAAAGTCAGTTGTTGTTGATTAAAGCTTGTCGGGAAGAGGTAAATCTGTCTATCCTTGTAAGAGGAAATTCTCCCAATAGGTGATTTATTTGCTACTTGCTACTTGTTTTAGAAGTCATGCATATGCGAGGTGACGAGTGTATATATGTAGCTAGGTTATAATTATATTCGGTAGAGTTGGCTTATGATTATGCCTTGTGTGGACTATTTAAATTTATTATCCATATTTTATTGATTTTATGACTACGTGGTGACTCATAATTGTGGCTTGAAGCATACTTAAGGTTAGGACTTGTTTAGTTGGATATAAAGGATCATCTGCCATGTTAAGCTTTCTTATGAAGCCATAATCATATACTTGTCTTATTTGACTCGTGATTGACGGTTAAATGGCTTAATTTACTCATTTTAAATGTTATGATTAGACTTTGAATGTTGAAGTAGCTCATTGAATTATTGTGCTAAATTTAGTTATATGAATAGCGATAGCCATCTTTTGACAAAATTTGAGGACTTTGGCACTAAAGACACTATGAACTGATATTGATTATAGGTAATTAGTCATTGATGATGAAATGATGAACACTTGGATATGGATCCATCCATACGGAGTCAGGTGATTACTATTATTTTGGGCCCTGTGAGCGTAGGCACTCGGATTTGGTGCTTGGATTGGACACGTAGCCTGTGTCAGGCGCATGGATTTGTGTTGTAAGCTATTGAGAAGGGATCCTGAGCATGAATATTTATTTTATTTTTGACTCATGCAGTGGCTTTAGATAATTATTTGTTGATATACATCACATCTTTATGCAAGGATTGAGGTATTTGATCTCTTTATCTGCAAAACATGCAAAAATTCCACATGTACTATATCTCTAGACCTTGTATATATTTGACAATTTCATGCTTTACTTCGTATCTTACTAATGCTTTTACCTAATTCTTGGACTGATAGAAGTCGATGTCGACTCCTCGCTACTACTTCTTCGAGGCTAGACTTGATACTTACTGAGTATCGTGATTTTGTACTCATATTTCATTTCTGCACATTTTTGTGCAGATCCTGAGGTAGGCATTAGTAGTATTCATCCAACAGAATATGAGTATGTATTAGCCACTTCGTGGTGAGTAGCTTACCTAATCCGACCTATAGCACATAGAGGCCCCCTTCCCTACTTTGCCATCTATGTCTATTTATATCCTTTTCATACATATGTTATTGTCAGTTGAGACTATTTTCTTTGATTCTATACTTGTGACATGTGACACCAGGTTTTGATCATTGGGAAATTGTAGTCGTGTTTAGACACCCTATCTTGGATTGTTGTATATCCACTTTCATATCTTTATCATATCTCTGTTAATAACTTAATAATTGCATTCTATGTTTAGTGTGGCTTGCCTAGTAAGTGAGTTGGGCGCCATCACGAACTTTGGTTGAATTTTGGATCGTGACAAGGCCAATCATGATTTGATGAATCCTTGCTTGCTTTAGTAGCAACCAACTCGGGGACATACCTGGCCAACGAAGTAAATTTAAGGTCATACTCCCTCACGCTCATATCATTCTATCTGAGAACTACAAACTTTGTTGTCTTAGCCTCCCTAATCTCTATCGACATAAAATGATCCAAGAAGACATCAATAAACTCTTTACACATTATTGGAGGTGCATTCGACCCTATGGTATCTTCCATATTTCATACCATGTCATCGCAACATATTTTAACCGATTGAATGCCAATTCAACAACCTCTGTCTCGGAAGCATGCATGACTCTAAGTGTTTGCGAAATTCAATAACAAAATTTTGCGTGTCTTCATTCGGATTGGATCCTGTAAATTCTGGAGGACCCATATGAATAAGATCCTGAACTCTGGAACCAGCGGACCTTTCTAATGCACCAGCACTCGAAGATGCTTCAGACTCCCGCTGTGACTGAGTAGCTAATTGAGTAAGCAATTGAAGACATCTCTGATATTCTGATAGGTAAAATTAGGATGCGGAAAAAGAGGTAAAGGAACTTCTCTAGGATTTTCTGGCCCCGATGGTTGTGAGACTGGGGTTCCTAATTAGGCGGACCATCTTGAGCCTCAATCTGGCCTGCATCAGTAGGTGGCAACCCACTAGTATCTACTTTTGGAACCGTCTTGTCCCTTTGGCTAGCTTTTGTCTTTCTTTTTGTAGGTATATTATGTAGAACATATAACAAGGCATGAGTTAGAATCAACTTCTTAAGACCCATCTCTATTGCATGATCTAAAGTATGAAAGAAGGGTAACATTTCCTAAATGTCCTGCTGCCTCCCAATTATAAGTGTGACATGCAACACACCCATAAATAGGATTCTACCAGACACAGTTTCATAGATTCCTTAGGAAATAGACCCGCTCTACCAAGTTTGACATGTCCTAAACCTGGTTGAAGCAAACCGGCACACGGTGTCTTAACTTGACCGAGTGAACCAACATGTAAGAATGATAATACTCCCACAGATGTGGAATAACTATGGAAATAGGATAATTTTATGAAAAACTGTCTGTATGTAACAGAAATTGATGGTCTGGGTATAAAAGATTGAAACAACTCAACTGAAGACTAAATCAAGACATTTGTACATATTTGGAAGTGTCAACATATAACCATAAAGCTTGTAGGATAAACTAAAATATATATAAGTGTCGGGACAGGTCCCCGACCTATCCAATACTACTATACACAATAACAAAAATCTTGACTTGGGCCTAGAAATCACCACACCAGCTGAACAACACAACGGATGTCTATTTGGAGGGTCTGCCACTTTAGGCCTCTATACTTGCAAGGTGAATGCAGCGCCCCCGGCCAAAAGGAACATGAGTATTGTGGACTAGTAATCGTATGATAACGCAGACTGAATAGCATGTG
Organism: Nicotiana obtusifolia; assembly: GCA_002018475.1. Classification (NCBI taxonomy): domain Eukaryota; kingdom Viridiplantae; phylum Streptophyta; class Magnoliopsida; order Solanales; family Solanaceae; genus Nicotiana; species Nicotiana obtusifolia. The sequence continues at coordinate 18,824 of MCJB01049603.1, forward strand.
ATATACAAGAAGCTCATATAAGAGAGAAAAGCATGAAATGTGTTGTATTTAAGACATTTGACAAACTAAGAGACAAGCTCTAGTCTTACTAAGCTTAAGTCATACCGCAGCTTCTTTTTGGTTATTCTGGTTATTCTTTGTATTGCCATGTGACAATATTCTGTAATCGTTGTTCATTTATCATAATTGGATCTGGATACTTTCGCTTATTTATTGTAATCCTTGGGAATGTATAACAGGGTGTACAGTAACACGACCACAGGGCTTCGTGCCTCGCATGATATAAGGGTACCAAAGAGTATACATAACACGACCACAAGAGCCTTAAGCCTCACATAAAATCAATGGACCATGAGAACATGACAGAGTAAGCTACTTAACAACTTCCAGGGAAAACATTTTATTATCTCGTAACTTTAGAAGACATGTTGCACATAAGGACATTAGGAGCACAACCATTTGAAATAGGTCTTACTTACGTAATATTCAGCTATCATCTCAAAGGAAGTACTACAATCAACATGAGTAAATCTGGAAGACTCAACAACAATAAAGAACATGACATCTATATAAACTCATCAATGGTTGAAGAACAATCTATAAAAAGGGTGCGATACAATAGGAGCAAACTCTCTATAAAGGCTTGATAACGACAGGAGCAGGATAACATATGAAAGCTCATTTCCATAGAAGAGTAACGTAGATATTTCAACATGATACATACTCTAGGTCCTCACAAACTTGTAAACGAGAAATATATCCACTAAGAGGCCATGGCATGGCATAAAAGAAGGTGAAATGGCCTTACATACCTTGATTTTAAATTCTTAGAACAGCTATGAAGAATAATCCCTTCCGTCATAAGCTTTAATCTACAAGAATCGGAAAATAAGAAAGATAATATGAACAACTCCACAACAACTTTCAGCTATATAAGTAATTCAACATACATTAGGAACGCGACATGCTTCAGAGACTATCAATTTAATGGTGTATCTCCACACCCTTCCTTCCTGCCTTAACCACAACCTCAAACAATTTTTCTACATGATTAACAACATGTCCCAAAAATTATATCAAACAAAACAACCCTCATTTACCATATACAACAAACAAGATTTGGACTCACGGCTTTCAATCACCATTCCGTGAGTCTTAACCATGAAATATATGCAAAATACTTATAAGAGGTCATGGAAGAAGGTATGGGGAAAGACTTAACATACCTTAGCTTGCTGGAAATCTCAGAAACCAATTGACTTTGAAGCTTGCTAGAGAATACTTCGATTTGCTACAATCAACAAGAAATCGCTGTTAAAACCACTTAATTTATGTTAGGATAACCTTGCTTGATGATAAAATTCACTTACCTTCAAGTTCTAAGATGAATTAAGGGAAATGTCTTAGGTTTGCTAGGGTTCTATTCTTGGAGGAGAAAATGAAGAAAGTTAATTTAAAGACGAATTTGGTGTTTATATATGGGAACCTTTGGATATGCCACGTGTCCTATATTTACTTGGGCACTACACAAGTTTGTAGCAATGCACTTAACATTTTCACCAAGATCAGATTAACGAATAGTTTATTGCATTGGAAACTAGACTCGAAAACCTTTAATTTGATAGGTAATTTACCACCTAACTATACATAGGTAGGTATTCTTGTTTAAAGTTGAAGCTTGTGCCAGCTCATTAGAAATACGGGTTTATAGTGTAACTTCTAATTTGACTTTGTGCTAGGGCTCTCCTTATACCCTAATTAACTTCTAAAATAACTCCTACACTTGTTACTATGACCATATAATATATTACTATTTCATAGCCTCCTTGGGCACGCACAACATTATTTTCGATCGTTGCTGTAGCACTTTAAAGTCATGAATCATTTCGAGACTTCTTCCTTTTACACACTAAGCTCTTGATTAGTATACTTGAACACAACCTTATTCTTGTGGGTTTGGGTAAATTACTCATGTCGGACTAGTCCAAAGATATGAGGTATTACATTATCTCCCCCTGGGAAAATTCGTCCTCAAATGAGAATTGTAACTCAAGAAAATTCCATGTCTAGGATTTTCTGGAAATTTTAGCAGAGTTTGTTCTGTAAATAGGACTATCTAAAATCTTGTCACTAAACCCGAAAAATCTAGACGAGCCTCACAGGCATAACAACACTTGCAATATATCAAAATGAAGAATAAACATATAGGGCTCCTCCTAATAAAATATCACCCAACTATCAGAACTTACCTGCTTTTTTTCTCTTCTTTCGAATCTTAGGCACGAATCTAAGTCATTTAGCCTGAAAGATCAACATGACCTGAATGCAATAAACAGCAGTAAGATAACATATAGAATGGATACTTGAAGCTCGTAACATGGAAATGAAATTTAGGAACCTTCTTCCTTCTCGTGGAAAAAGTGTACATAGTTCGATCTGATAGATCCCTCGACTTCCCATATGGCTTCTTCACTCTTCTGATTCCTCCATGACACCTTAACGGAGGCTATATTTGGTTCTTAACTTTCTGACATATCGCTCAAGAATATACACTAGAACTTCTTCTTAGGACAAGTTTTATATAATTACTATGTCTTTGGTAGGCACAATAAGGGAAGGATCTCCCACACACTTTTGCAACATAGATATGTGGAACACCGGATGAACTGATACTAACTTTGATGGTAACTCTAGTTCATAGGCCACTTGGCCAATTTTTCGCAAGATTCGTCATGGGTCGATATACCTCGGACTAAGTTTCCCTTCTTCCTGAATTGCATGAAACCTTTCATAGGCAAAACCTTTAGGAACACCCAATCATCTACATCAAATGCTAATTCTCTGCGCCACACATTTTAACAAGACTTCTGGCGACTCTGAACAATTTTCAATTGCTCCTATATTAAACCAAATTTCACCATAACTTGATAAACTAAGTCTGGTCCAAGTAACCTTGCTTCGCCAACTTAAACTATCCGATCGGAGATCTACACCGTCGTCCATACAATGCCTATAATGGGGCCATTTTGATGCTAGAATTATAGTTATTGTTATATGCAAACTCAATAAGGGGCAAGTGATCATCTCAATTCCCTTTAAACTCTAAGATGCATGCTCTCAGTATATCCTCAAGTATCTGAATAGTGCGCTTTACCTAGCAATCTGTCTGTGGGTGAAAGGTTGTGCTGAGATTAACCGGAGTACCAAAAAATTTTTGAAACATCCTCTAGAAGTTTGTTCTGAACTGAGCACCTCTGTTAGAGATGATTGAAGCTAGAGTGCCATGCAATTGAACTATCTCTTTGATGTACAACTTAGCATAATCCTCTATTGTGTGAGTAGTCTTAACCAGTAAGAAGTGAGCTTACTTTGTGTTGGTCTACAATCATCCAAATCAAATCATACTTACAAAAACGAGCGAGGCGAGCCTATCATGAAGTCCATATTCATCATCTCTCATTTTCACACTAGAATCTCTATGTTCTGTGTTAACCCGCTGGGCCCTTTGTGCTGAGCTTTGACCTGCTGATAATTCAGAAACTAGGCTACATAATCTAACGTATTCCTTTTCATATCATTCCATTAGTATACCTCTTAAGGTCATGATACATCTTCGTCGAACCATGATGAGTGGAGTATCTAAACATGTGTTTCTACCATAATCCTTTATCGAAGACTTCCAACATCAAGAACACACAGTCTTTCCTAGTACCTCAAGATACCATCTCCCCTAGCTCCAAAGCTATGGTTTTGTGCCGTTTTATCCCTTGTTTGAGCTGAAGCAACATGAGATCATCATACTGCTTTTCTTTCACTTTTGTTACTAAGGACGACTCCGCTAATTTTCGGATGACTAGATCACCATCATCTGAGTCCAAGAATTGGACTCCCAAGCTCACTAACCTATGAAGATATTTGTCTATTTCTCTCTTTTTTGCTTCTAAGTGTGCCAATCTACCCTTGGATCGTTGAGTGATGGTGTCAGGTATAACATTAGCTCTACCAGGATGATAGAGAATATTAGCATCATAATATTTGAGCAGTTCTAGCCATCTTCTCTGACTCAAGTTCAACTTTCTCTGCTTGAAGATATATTGAAGGCACTTGTCAGTGAAAATATCAACATGAACTTTCTAGAGATAATCCATATCTTTAATGCAAACACCACTGTCGCCAATTCTAAGTCATACCTTGGGTACTCTTCTCGTGTTTCTTAAGCTGCCTTGAAGGGTATGAAATTACCTTACCATGTTCCATCAAAACATAGCCCAAACCAACACTTGAAGCATCACAATAAATAGCATATCTCTCGGTACCTTCCAGTAGGGCCAAGACTAGTGTCGATGTCAATTTGTCTTTCAATTCCTGGAAACTCTTTTCACACATGTCCGACCATTGGAACATGGTCGCCTTCTAAGTTAACTGGTCAATAGGAAAGAAATATAGGAAAAACTCTCCACAAATCTCCGATAATAACCTGCCAGACCCAAGAGACTTTGAACCTCAGCAGGAGGCGTAGGTCTCGACCAACTTCTCACAAACTCAAACTTCTTGAAATCTACTCTAATGCCATCACTGAGACCACGTGGCCAAGAAATGCTATGGATTTGGACTAGAACTCTCACTTGGAGAACTTGGCATATAACATATGTTCTTGCAGGGTCTGCAGAACCAATCTGAGGTGACCCCCATATCCTTCCTCCCTTCGTGCATATACTGGGATGTCATCAATAAACACAATTAAAAATATGTCCAGGAAAGTCTTGAAGACCCCATTCATAAGTTCCATGAAAACCTCTAGTACGTTAGCCAAGCCGAAGGACATAACAAGGAACTCATAGTGGCCGTATCACGTTCTAAAAGTTGTATTCTTGATATCTTTCTCTCTAACTTTCACCTGGTGGTAAACAGATCTCAAGTCGATCTTGGACAAACACTTGGCACCTTGTAACTGATCAAATAGATCATTAATTCTGGGGAGCAAATACTTGTTCTTTATAATGACCTTGTTCAACTGGTGGTAATCTATGCATATCCTCATAGAACTGTCTTTCTTTCTGCCAAATAGAACTAGTGCACCCCAAGGTTAGATGTTGGTTTGATGAAACCTTTGTCGAGAAGATCTTTCAACTACACGATCAATTCTTTCAATTTCTTTCGGGCCATTCTGTATGAAAGAACATATCTTGGTCGGGAAGCACATTGATACCAAAATCTATCTCTCTATTTGGAGGGATACCGGGAAGTGCTTTAAGGAATATTTCTATATATTCATTTACTAGTGGCACATATTGAAGAATCGATGTCTTTTCATTAGCATCAATATCCTTTACTCGGACTTCGTGATATAAACACCCTTTAGAAATCAAACTTCCTCACCTTAAGTTAGGAAGTAAACCTAACCTTAGGCGCCACAGCATCACCCTTCCTTTCCAGGACTGTCTTGGCCGGAAAATGGAATCTCAAGATCTTGGCCTGATAACCGAGCATATTATAACAAAATGATAGTTAATCCATACCCATAATGACATCGAATCAACAATTTCTAACTCAGTTAGGTTTGTTTTCGTGACACAATGACATATTGCAACAGTACAACACCGATAAACCCATCTGGCTATAACTGAATCACTAGCCATAGTATATACAGTTTATGACTTACCTAACTATTCTGGCTCAACCTCGAATTTCCCAGCAGCAAATGGAGTAACATACGACAAGTTAGATCCTGTATATTGGTGCATTTAGATCATGAGAGAAAACAGATAATATACATGCAACCACATCAAGTGATGAATATGAATCTCGTCGGCCCCCTAGTGCATATATGTAGTTCCGACCACCACCTGAACTAAACGCTTCACCCCCTATCTCTTCCTTAGTTGCAGGTGCCTGAGCGCCACAAGATAAGGAAGGTGCTACTGAGGATGCTGCTATCCCTATAGGCTGAACTCTACTGTCATTCGTCTCCTATTAGGCTTCTGGGAAATTCCTCAAAATATGGCCAACCACACAACATTAATAACATGCATTCGAGCCATACTGACAAGGGCCTAGATGCATTTTCCCACATTGACTACGATGAGACCAAGGCGGTCTGCCCAAACTCATGCTACCTAGAATGTGTAGGTTTGGCACCCTAGAACTCTGACCCTGTACTAACTAGGGCTGGCCGCCCTAATCATACCCGGTCCATGAAATCTGAGGCAGTGCACTAGCGATAGAATGAATTGCTGGCTGTGAAGGCCATGTTGGTCTCCTGCTAGGAATGCTCCACTACTGCCCCGAGCTCATCCATAACTGCCAACTGACTTGGCCCTTTTACTCTATTCTCTTTCTCTAATGGCCCGAGAGCTTCTTCTTACGCTCCTCTATTTGTTACGTATATCCATATCTTTGTTTAATGAAGTGGTAGAGCACTCATCGATCAGATAGAGCCCAATTCTAATGAAGAACCGATGAACCCTTGCTCGCATTTAGCAACTAACTCTTGGGGCATACCTTGCCAACGAAATAAATTTAAGGCTATAATACCTCATGCTCGTATCATTTTATGAGCTACAAACTCGTCAGCCTTAGCCTCTCTGATCATCATCGACAGAAAATGATCCACGAAGGCCTCAGTAAACTTTTTCCACAATGTTGGAGGTACATTCGACCCTCTATAATCTTCCCATGTCGCATACCAAGTTACTGCAAAATCTTTCAATTGATAAGAAGCAAATTCAACAGCCTCTATCTCAGAAGCATGCATGACTCTAAGTGTCCTGTGAATTTCATCAACAAAATTATGGTCTTAATCTAGATTGGATCCTGTAAAATTTGGAGAACCCATGTGAAGAAAATGTCGAACTCTAGAAGCGGTTGACCCTTCTCAAGGACGAGCCCTCAGAAAATCCTTCTGCCTGCCGCTATGAGTGAGTAAGAACCTGAACGACATCTCTAATATTCTGATAGGTAGAACTATGTAGTGGAATATGAGGTAAAGGAACTTCTCTGGGCTCTTCTGGCCCCTACGGTTGCAAGACCGGGCATGTTTGATTAGGTTGACTATCCCGAGCCTTAGTTTGTCCTGCATCAATAGGTGGCAACCCATTGGTATCTGCTTTTGGAGCCACACTAGCCCTTTGGTTGGCTTTCCTCTCTTTTTTTGTTGGCATATTTTGTAGAACATATAACAAGGCACTACTTAGAATTAAGTTCTTAAGACTGAACTCTATTGCACGATCTAGAGTATGAAATAAGGGAACATTTTCCAAATTCCCTGTAGCCTCCCAGTTATAAGTAAGGTGCACAACACACCCATAAGTATTACTTTACTAGATATGGATTCATACATTCCCTAGGAAATAGACTTTCTCTGGTATCGAGTTTGACATGCATCACACCTTGGTAAGGCATACCGACACCCCATGCCTTAATTTGACCGAGCGAATCAACCTGTAAGAATCATAATACTCACATAGATATAGAATAATTGTGAAAGCAAGATAACAACATGCTTTTCTGGATACCATCCCAGCTATCTCTCAGGGACGTGTACTCTGTGGTACTGACTTTATAGAAGATACTTAAAACTTATACTTCTCTTGCCCCTACTCGAACAACATGTGGAAGACTATCTCAAACTGGGCAAGAGCAACAAAACAAATTGTCAACTGGGATAAAGAGATACTCTGGCACTCCAGGAAGGTAAACAATAGTAGACCAAGCGCAGGTACACTGGGTTTTCTGTTCGCACCAACACTGTATCATATTTGTGAAGAAAGAAATATGCACAGGTTCCCCAATCAGAGAATGGAAAGCACGCAACGAAGCCAATAAATCATATTGCAACTACATGTGACAGGGCGGAAGAAACGCAAGTGGAGGAAATAGTTAGAACAGTTCAATAGTTACCATGTTTAGAGAATAATTGAAACTAGTGGTTACTTAGTGAAAATAGTAGTCCAATTTGTAATCGAGGAATGACTCCATAGTCCAGGCGAGTCATCTTGTACATATCAAGTTACTTGGTTAACTAAAAAACTTGCAGTTAACCAATAATAAAATGCTATTCAAATAAATTGTTTATATATAACAGAAATTGAGGGTCTAAGTATAAAATACCTAAACAACCCAACTAAAGACTAAAACAAGATATTTTTAAATATCTAAAAGTGTCAACATATGTCTATGAAGCCTATAGGATTAACTAAATCGTAGAAGTGACGGGACAGGACCCCGACTTACCCAAAACTACTATGCACAAATAACAAAAGTCTAGACTTGTGTGGGGCTCACCACAGCAGCTGAATAGCACAACTGATGCCTATCTGGAGGGTCTGCCACTTTGGGCCTAGCTGCAAAATAAATGTAGCACCCCTAGAAAAAAGAGACGTGAGTAATATGCAATAGAACTTGTATAATAAGACAGTTTAAATAACATAAGATAAACAAGAAGCTCATATAATAGAGGAAAGCATGAAATATGTTGTACTGAAGACATTTGAGAAACTAAGAGACAAACTATAGTCTTACTATGCTTAAGTCATGCCATAACTTCTTTTTGGTTTTCTAATTATTCTTTTGATTTCCATGTGACGATATTCTTGAATCATTGTTCGTTATCATACTTGGATCTGGTTATATTCTCTTTTTTCCTTTACTCCATTGGAAGGTATTCACATGGTGTACAGTAACACGACCACAAGGGCCTCGTGCCTCACATGACATCTGTGGACTATAAGGGTACCAAAGGGTGTACATAACATGACCACAAGAGCCTCATGCCTCACACGACATTAATGATTTATAAGGGTGACAAAGGGTGTACATAACACGACCACAAGAGCCTTGTACCTCACACGACATCAACGGACCACGAGAACATGAGAGCCTAATATACTTAACAACATTCTGGGAAAACGTTTTATCATCTTGTAACTTTGGAAGTCATGCTGCACATAAGGCTCATTAGGAGCACAAGCATTTGAAACATGCCTTACTTATGTAATATTCAACTAAACATCTCAAAAGAAGTACTACAATCAATCTGAGGAAATCTGGAACGCTTAACAATAATCAAGAACAAGATATCTATGGTAACTCATCAATGGTAGGAGCATAATCTAAAAAGGGTTCGACACAATAGGATCATACTCTCTGTAAAGGCTCGACAATGGCATGAGCACGATAACATATGAAAACTCATTTTCATAGAAGAATAACATGGATATTTCAACATGATACATACTCTAGGGCCTCACAAACTCGTAAACGAGAAACATATGATTGCAAGGTCATGCCGTAATGGAAAAGAAGGGGGTTTAGCCTTACATACCTCGATTCTCAATTATTAGAATAACTTCGAAGAATAAGCCCTTTCATTATTATCGCTATCGACAAGAATCGACGAAGAAGAAAGCTAATATTAACAACTCCACAACAACCTTCAGCTATATAAGAAATTCAACATACATTTGAAGAACGACAAGCTTCCGAGAAAATCAATTCAACCACACCCTTCCGCCTGCCTTAACTACAACGTCAAACAATCTTCTTATGAGATTAAAAACTTCTTGAACTTCATATCATACAAAACAATCCCATCTACCATATACAAATAACAAGATTGGGGCTCACAACTTTCGATCACTGCCCCGTGAGCTCTACACGTATAATATACGCAGAATACTCATAAGAGCTCATGGAAGAAGGTAGAGGAAAAGCTTTAACATACCTTAGCTTGTTGGAAATCTTAGAAACTGATTCACTTTGATGCTTGTTCGGGAAAATTTCAATTCGCTACAATCAACAAGACATCAGTGTTAGAACCACTTACTTTATCTTAGGATAACCTTACTTGATGATAAAATTTACTTACCTTCAAATTCTAGGATGAAGGGAAATGTCGTACGTCATCTAGGGTTCTTCTCTTGGAGGAGAAAACGAAGAAAATAAATTAGAACATATGTTTGGGGTTTATATATGTGAACCCTTGATGTGCCACGTGTCCTATATTCACTTGGTCACTACGCACATCCGTAGCAAAACATGCATAACATATTGTACCAAGATCAGACTAACGAATAATTTATTGCATTGGAAACTAGTCTTGATGACCTTTACTTTGATAGTAATTCACACCTAACTCATCATACACATGTTGGTATGCTTATTTGAAATTGAAGCTTATGTGAGCTCATTTGAAATACTGTCATGGCCCAAAATTCTACCAAGTTGTGATGGCACCTAACCTAACCGGATAGGTAAGACAAAAAGTGTAAGTTATAAATATAATAAGAAATCATCAATATTAATAATAAAGACTGCAAAAGGATTCAATACACCTATCCCAAGTACTGGTACAATATGTCATGAGCCACTATGATTTAGATTTATAAGGCTGGTATAAGGAATAAATATAACATCTGTTTCAAGTTTAGACAAATAGAATTGAAGTCTTGTCACGACCCAAACTCCCACCGCAAGGATCGTGATGGCACCTAGTCTCTAAGACTAGGTAAGCTTATCACATAATGATGTTAATCAAGATATAACAACTTCAAATTCATGAAAACTGTGAAATACGATAATACTGCCAAACATGGATACAATAATCAACTTTCCAAAATCTAAAAGTACTGAGTCATATGCTCTAAATGAAATACATATCAAGTCTCGAAGAGTACAATACTATTTGAAATACATAAATGGTAGACACAAAGTAAAGAGGGTGACTTCGAGGCCGGCTAACGGAATAGCATGGATACCTCGAAGTCTCCAATAAGCACAAGCACGCCTCTCTAGTGATCCGCCCAATCAGAAGCAACTGGATCTGCATAAACATATGCAAAAACACAGTATGAGTACACCACAGTCTGTACCCAGTATGTATCAAGACTAACCTCGGTGAAGTAGTGGCGAGGTTCAAGTCATGTGATACTCACTAGTCAAATAACATATACAATATATCAAACAAAACTAACAACAGAATATATATAATGGTGAAAATATCAACAACCTCTTCCGAACATGTGATAACAACTCAAACAAGTAAGAGTTCAGCTTGACAAAAAGTCATTAGAAACACAAACATATGGCACCTTGAGCCCAAAATAATGTCATAATAACAATAGCCAATTGTACCGCTCCCCATGACAATAACAATATCTCGCCTTGTCGCTCCCGCCTGACAAACAAAATCATATCCCGCCTTGTCGCTCTTGCTTAACAATATCCTGTCTTGTCGCTCCCCCCTGACAAAATACCAATATCCCACTTTGTCGTCCTCTTTAAATATATCCCGCGTTGTCGCTCCCGCCTAGCAAAATAATAAATACGCGCCTTATCGCTCTAGTTTAATAATATTCCCATCACAACAGCAATCAATAACAACAACAACTTCAATCACAATCACACAGCAGAAACCTCATGCCAACACCCAACAATCCGCTCAACTTATCCACATATGCCATAAAATCATAAACAATAATGCAAAATTCTTTATAACGTATATGGGTTCATAATTTCTCAACAAAGTGCACATGGACATGAAAAATAGTAAAATGCGGATGGGTATTTAAAAAATGAAGTACTATTACCGCTAAAACAAGTGTAGTGATCATGTACACATAGCCACCAAGTGATTAAGCATGATTCATATACAATACATCCTCAAACTAAGGAATATTATTAGCCTAAGGCCTAATGTGGTCACAAACCACACATAGCACCCGTGTACATGCTCATCACCTCATGTACACGTCGCTTTCCACATAACACAAATAGGAAATTAAGGCCAAATCCTAAGCGGTATTCTCCCTTACAAGGTTAGACAAGATACTTACGTCAAATCAGCCAAATTGATGCTCTACCAAGCCCTTGCCTCTCAAAGCGGTCTCCGAATGGGTCAAAACTAGCCAAAAACAACTCAATAATATCAAACACTATAGAAATTAATTTCAAATAATAAAGCTCCTATCACTATCAAAAATCAAAAAGTCAACTCAGGCCTGCCTCCCGAAACCCGAAAAAAGTCACAAACTCCAAAAACACATTCGAATACGAGTCCAACAAACAAGTTTCATCCAAATCCCACTCCGCATTGTGGTTCAAATCCCTATTTTTTATTTTATAAAACTTTTGCAAAAAAACCCTAATTTTCCTCACTTCGATTCATCAGTCAAATGTGAAAATCAAAAATGAAATCATGAATAATAATCAAATCCAAGTCAAGAAATCTTACCCAAATTCAAGTAGTGAAAATCTCCTCAAAAATCGCCCAAATCCAAGCTCACAATCTCAAAATATGATAAATGACGAAAACCCTTGAAATAGAGTACTTAATATATCTGCCCAGTTATATCCTTCGCTATCGCGAGACCCAATTCGCAATCGCGAAGGCCAAGCTCTTGCCCAGCAGCTGCCCCTTCTTCGTGTACACGAGGTTCCCATGTTTGAAATCGATGCCTACCCCTGTTGAGCCTACACGAACATTGTAGCATACACGCAAACACGACGGCCAAATGCATAACACCACCCAGCGGCCTTCCTCAACGCAAATGAGACTCCCTTGTCACGAGCGCGAAGACCACTACCTGACCAAGCTCCGCGAACTCGGCACCCACATCGTGAACGCGAAGAGAAAAACTTAGAAGTCACCAGAACACACTCCAAAATAGTGATAACGTATCCACGATCACGGTGAAAACTAGAACACCAGAAAACTAGCAACATCGTAACAAGGGAAAATAGTTTGAAATCACCTCGAAGGCACCCGAGGCCACTGGGACCCTGTCTAATCACGCCAACAAATACCAAAACATAACACGGGCCTACTCTAGACCTTAAATCACACAAAATAACATCATAATCATGAATCGCACCTCAATTCAAACTCAATGAACTAATCCAAATTTTCAAATTCCAAACTTACTCCGAACATGCCTAAACAACTCGGAATGACCTCAAAGTTTATACACAAGTCATAAATCACCATACAAACCTATTCCAAGGCTCGAAATCCCAAACAGACATCGATAACCAAAAAGTCTACTATGGGTCAAACTTATAAACTTATAAACCTTATTGCCAACTTTCGCCAATTAGAGCCAAATCAACCTAGGAACATCCGAATTCAAATTCGTACATATGCCTAAGTCCAAAATTACTATTCAAACCTAACAGAACTATTAAAATCCAATCCGAGGTCAAATATACAAAATTCAAACTTGGTCAAGTCTTCCAACTTAAGCATCCAAACTAGGAACTAAGTGTTCCAATTCAATCCAAAACCTTCCCGAAATAAAACCAACCATCCCCACAAGTCACATTGCAACAAATACACATATAAGAAGCATCAAATAGGAGAAACGAGGCTCAAATACACAAAATGACCAGCCAGGTCATTACATGTCCTAAACTACCATGAACAAGAGGTAACTCGAATCGGGAACCCTGATACGTCTTCAATGAAAGGCACGTCTTCCACAGCTACTTAGCTCCAGAATCTGCACGCAAGGTGCAGAAGTGTAGTATGAGTACTATTGACCCCATGTACTCAGTAAGTATCTTGATTAACCTCAGTGAAGTAGTGATGATGTTTTTAAGTTAAAAGATTCTCACTTAATATAACATGTGCAGTTCATAGGTAAGGAAAATAGCAAGGAGAAAGTCAACTATTAGTGAAAAGATCGAATAAAAGAATAATGAGCATGTTTCAAAAATATAATAATCAAGCCTCTCCACTAAATAGAGTCTGTGAGGAAAAAAAACATACATGAACCAGTATAAGCCATGACTGCAAACCCGTATAATAAAAATGGGTATGTTCAAGATATCAAATCAAATCGCATGGCAACACCCTTTGTGCATTTATCTCATCCTCACCAAATGTATGCATGTATGTCAAATCAAAGGCAACACCCTTCGTGCATTTCCACTCTTCCTCACCATTCATATGTATAACAACAAATAATGTAGAAGGCATATAGCTAACAGTAATAATAAGATAGGAGGCATAGATGTAGCAACAACTAGCATGGTAGAAATCATATGTGCAATAATAACAACTCCGACATAACGCATTAATGTATATGTGAGGGAAGTAACACAATATAATGTATTTCTCTCGTCCTCACCTACACGGAAAACCCTTCCTGCTACAAATTCACATCTTTACTTGTGCAGAAACACTCTTCGTGCCAATATCATAATGTCAATAGCGCTGAAACACCCTTCGAGTGTCCACCAACCCACTAACATGTCCATTGTATATGAAGATTACGACAACTATCATATGTAAATGATATGCTTGGATAATAGTGTAAGATGTGAAATGCATGAAAATCATAAAGAATTCGTGTTCATAATCAAGAATGTTATCCTCATACTTCCACTTGAACGTCAACAGTGAAATACCACCCTTATTCTATCACATGTGCATAATCAGGAATGCCACCTTATTGTGCCACATGAGCATAATCAGGAAAGCCACCTTATTGCTTCACATGTGCACACCTGAGAATACCGCATTTATTTCACTACATGTGCATAGTCAAAATCTTAATCGTACAGTAAAGACCTCGTGCTGCAATATCATCACAATCGCATGGCAAAAACCTCGTGCTACAATACCGTCACAATCGCACAGCAAAGACCTTGTGCCATACCTTAGACCATATTCGAAAATCATATGCACTGATGTATGAATATGAGTGGGAAATAAGCATGTATAATGCACGTGGACAGAGGAATAACTATGCATGGATGTGTGCATGTATACAAGGGATGATCCATAAGAATGATGTATGCCTATATGTTCGTATGACCACGGACCAAATATGTAGTACGTCACCCAAATGATCATCATATCCCAAATAAGCATCAAAAGCCATTTCATAGTCTTTAACGTGGGTAACGAAATCAAGCCATCATATTTCAATTAAAGGCATAACACAATAATAGCAAGTATAGGTGTGTGTTCATAATACACGTGTGAGTACGACTAAGCTAGTGTAACAATAACTCCAAAAACAATTCATCATGCTCAAAATAAGATACTAGTAGCCTCACATTTGCTCTAGGATTGTTTTGTCGTGCTTACGTAGTCAATCAATTGAATAACACATAGAAGACACAACCAAATAAGGCATAGAGCAACCTAGAATATACCCCGAGCATGAATGCCTATGACACATGTATTTACGTTCATCACCTCATATATATATCACCCCGCATATAGCAAACATCATCAATTAGTAGGAATATTTTCCTAAACTAAAGCTAGGCAAGACACTTACTTATCCGAGCTAGTCCAAAGCTCCACAATCGCATTACCTTAAGAAACAACCTCTAATCTGCTCAAATTTAGGCAACATCAATCAAGGAAGTCAACCAATGCCTTAGGAAGTAATTCCAATCAATAAAGCTTCGATCTTTGAAAAACTTCCCAAAAGTCAACAAAAGTCAATCCGGGCTCGCGTGCCAAAAATCCGGAACCAATACCAAAATTCGATGACCCATAACCTACTGAGTCCAAATATATAATTAGATTCCAAAATCGAGCCCAAATCAGTTCTAATACCAAATATACACACTCTTAAAGTATAGGCAAAAATCCCAAATTCCATCTCAAATTCCAAGTTTTAGGTGTAAAACCCATGGGTAATCAATATATAAAATCAAGTCCAAGTGAAAATAACTTACCTCCAAGGTAGTAGTGAAATTGCTCTTCAAAATCTCCTCTTCTCAAATTCTAGGGCTCAAAAAATAATATAATGGATGAAATCCCAAAATATAACACTTATAAAGTTTGCTTAGGTGTACCCATCACGAACGCGGGACATCCTTTGCGTTTACAAAGAAGAAAACAACCGCCTACTAAAACCTTCAGTGCGATTGCAGAAACGGAATCGCGATTGTGAAGCTCACCCAGCTCACACAACGCGAACGCGCCAACCACCATGCGAACGTGAATACCCAGTACTCGGCCACGCTCGTCCTTTTCGCGGATGCGTGCTTTCATTCGCAAACGCGTAAACCTCCTACAAATTCTTCGGTAACGCGTGACTGGACATGTGAACGCCAACCACAAGCCCCCAGATCCAAACATACACTATGTGAATGCGATTATCCCTTTGCGATCGCGAAGAACATCAGAGATATAAGAAACTAGCAATGCAAAATTTATCTGAAATGGTCTGAAATCACTCAGAATCACACTCGAGGCCCTGAGAGCCCATCTAATCATACCAACAAGTCCAAATACATTATCCAAACTTATCTAATGGCTTAAAAATCATAAATAACATAAAAAATAAGAATTGAAGATCTAGATTATTCTCTTAACTTTCAAACCCTCAATCTTTGCCGAACGCGTATGAGTCACACTTAGACATTTCGGATCACAACCAACCTTTGCACACAAGTTTCAATAACCAAAATGAACCCATACAAGGTCCCAAAGCAACAATACGAATCTGATAATACCTAAGTCAACTCCCGATCAAACCTACAAACTCTCAAATTCTTCAAATTGCCAACTATCGGCAAATAGAGCCAAAACCTTTTAGGAATGTCTAATTTCAAATCCTAAGTTACGCCCAAGTCCAAAATCACATACAAACCTATCAGAATTATAAAATCACCAATTTGATGTTGTTTACTCAAAAGTCAAACCTTAGTCAATTCTTCCGACTTAAAGCTTCCAAATTGAGAATCTCTCATATCAAATGAATCCCACACTTCCCAAAAATCAAAACCGACCATACATGCAAGTCATAATACACTATATGAAGCCACTTGAAGTCTCGAATCACGGAATGAAATGATAGAACTCAAAATGACTGATCAGGTCGTCACATTTTCCCCCACTTAAACATAGGTTCATCCTCGAACGTGCCAGGGGTCGTGCCAAAGTCATCAAATCACTGTAAGAACTTATCATGCACTTAGCCATGGGTGATCTCATGTCACCTCAACACATATAAACACCATAACACAATCTTGACTGAAGATTCTTCCTTCTAACTTAGCTTACAATCCTAAGGACCAAATTCCAACTTCTGGAACTCCCTCTAAGTCCTGATTCTTGCATAGATACATTATATAAATCCCAACAAGCTGCATTAAGTCAAAAACATAATCCCAAGTCGTAACCACGCGTGTACCATATAACCCATATACTCATAGCATAATCGTCCAACCATGATAGTTATTCATCACCAAACCCGGTACCGGCAATATGCCTCATGTCAAATAAAACCTTGTTCCAAACCTCCACAATGTTGCTAACGATGAAATAAACATGTAAGAACACTCTTAACCACCTACCAAACCAACAAGTCATGGAACTCTTTCACCCCCACAAGGACCATTGTCAAATTCTGAGTAGACTAGATTATTCTTCCCAACATACCTTATCCTAATCCGATTTAGCAAATTTCAAGTCCAATAACCTCATCTCACCCAGTTCAAGCTACTCGATCGACAAGACACATCCAATGCCACCTAGAGCCACATACGGCGTGACTCGCACCCAACAAGCAACAACTCGCATATAAGCAAAGATGGAAAGAGAACCAAATAAGAGAACTATCCAATAAGTTCGGAAGCTGTCTGTCACGACCCAAAATCCCAACCATGATCGTGATGGTGCCTCTCATGAAGACAAGGCCAGCCAATTCAAACTAAACTTCATTCAAACAGTTAAACAATACGAAAATAATATAAGTACGGTTTAATAACAGTAATTTGCGGAAAAATATAGTGAATCATCCCGACTACAGCCCGAACCTGGGTGTCACAAAGTCATGAGCAACTAACAGAAATCCTAATAATAAGATTACTATTACAATATCTTTGGCACAATTGTTTGAACATAGTAGAAATGTCCAAGAAATGTCCTTTGGATGTAGTTTTAAGGTTGATTTGTTGTGATTTTATGGTGTTTGGAGGTGTTTCTCTTTGTGGGTATCAAAAATAGGTCTTGTATGGCAAATGGGCACTGATTTTCTATTTATAAAGGGGCCAAAAATCGAGACAAAAACACCCCTGTCCGGCCCTATATACGATCGCATATCTGTCGCAGAACAGATATGCGGTCTGCATATTTGACGTGGCCACCGCAAAAGTGGCCCTAGCCTTCACCACAATTTCAACATTAAGCATGGTTTGCGGTCCGCATTTCAACCACGTTCTTGGCATAGATTTTTGTCCAAAAATTCTGTCTCAGTTGGCGGTCTCGATGTCAGATATGCGGTCCGCATTTTAGATATGCGGTCCGCATTCCTACCGCATTTCTGAGCTGAACTTTGCCCAGGAACCTGCATGGGTTTGTGATCTCATTGCGAGATATGCGGTCCGCATTTGAGATATTCGGTCCGCATTCTCGCATCTGGTTTTTCTGCAACTTTCTTTTCCAACGACGAATTAGTCCGTTTAACCATCCAAAACTCACCTGAGGCCTCTGGAACCTTAACTAAACATACCAACCTATCCCCTAACACTATTCGAACGTGTTCCAACTTTTGGAACGTTCTAAACAACCTATCAACACCAATTCGCGTCGGATTCAAGCCTAAGGATTTCAAAATCTTCTAAATCGCTCTTTTGATCTAAACCCAACCAAACCACGTCCGAATCACCTGAAACTTTGCACACAAGTCATAAATTACATATCAAAGCTATAGCAACTTTCGGAATTCCATTCCGACCCTCGAATCAAAATCTTGCCTATCAACCGGAAATCGCCAAAATTCTAACATCGCCAATTCAAGCCTAATTCTACACGGGATCTCCAAAACCAATTCCGATCACACTCCTAAGTCATAAATCATCTCCCGAAACTAATCGAATCATCGGAATTCACATCCGAGCCCTCTAACTCATAAGTCAACATCCGGTTGACTTTTACAACTTAAACCTTCTTGAAAGAGATTAAGTGTCTCATTTCTTACCCAATCTGCTCCGAACGCAAACCATTCAACGTGATTACCTAAAACACGGGTAACGAAGCATAGTAAAGTAGAAATGGGGAAAACGAAGTGGTAACTCATGAGACGACTAGCTGGGTCGTTATATTCTCCCCCACTTAAACAAACGTTCGTCCTCGAACGAGTCAAGAAACATACCTGAAGTCTCAAATAGGTGAGGGCATCTGCTCCGCATCTCCCGCTCGGTTTCCCAGGTAGCCTCCTCCACGGACCGACCTCTCCATTGAACTTTCACTGAAGCTATCTCCTTGGACCTC
The DNA here is from genome assembly GCA_002018475.1 of Nicotiana obtusifolia. Lineage (NCBI taxonomy): Eukaryota > Viridiplantae > Streptophyta > Magnoliopsida > Solanales > Solanaceae > Nicotiana > Nicotiana obtusifolia. Next base: position 38,058 of record MCJB01049603.1, read on the forward strand.
AACTTCCGAACCTGACGATCCAAAATCGCCACTGGCTCCACCTCATAGGTCAAATTATCATCCAACTGAATCGTTCTGAAGTCCAATATATGAGACAGGTCTCCAATATACTTTCGGAGCATCGAAACATGAAATACTGGGTGCACACTCGACAGACTGGGTGGCAAAGCAAGCTCATAAGCCACCTCCCCGACTCTTTGAAGCACCTCAAATGGCCCAATGAATCGAGGACTCAGTTTCCCCTTCTTCCCGAATCTCATAACACCTTTCATGGGCGAAACCTTCAGCAAGACCTTCTCGCCAACCATGTAAGACACATCTCGAACCTTCCTATCGGCATAACTCTTTTGCCTCGATTGTGTTGTACGGAGCCTCTCCTGGATTGTTTTCACCTTTTCTAAAGCATCCTGAACCAAGTCAGTCCCCAATAGCCTAGCTTCGCCGGGCTAGAACCAACCAACCGGAGATCTACACCACCTTCCATACAGAGCCTCATACGGAGCCATCTGAATACTTGACTGGTAGCTGTTGTTGTAAGCGAACTCTGCAAGCGGTAGAAATTCATCCCATGAACCTCCGAAATCAACAACACATGCATGTAACATGTCCTCCAGTATCTGAATGGTACGTTCTGACTGCCCATCCGTCTGAGGATGAAATGCTGTACTCAATTCCACCTGAGTACCCAACTCCCTTTGCACGGCTTTCCAGAACTGCGAAGTGAACTGTGTACCTCTATCTGAAATGATAGAAACTGGAACACCATGCAGCCGGACAATCTCTCGGATATAAATCCTTACCAACCGTTCTGAAGAATAGGTAGTACACACAGGAATGAAGTGCGCGGACTTGGTCAGCCGATCCACAATCACCCAAATAGCATCGAACTTCTTCAAAGTCCGTGGGAGTCCAACAACAAAGTCCATAGTGATCCGCTCCCATTTCCACTCGGGAATAGCTATCTGCTGAAGCAAACCACCCGGCCTATGATGTTCATATTTTACTTGCTGACAGTTGAGACACCGAGCTACGAATCGGGGGGTGCAGTAGCGCAATATCTCGTGACGGCGTGTCACCCGATCCATTCACATTACATCTCGTGGCGGCGTGCCACCCGATCCCAATAAAATCATTTAAAAATATCATTTGAATTTCAAAACTAAATTTAAGAAATGAATCAAATCAGTTAGAAGACAGTGATAAATTACCCCTGAAGGGTTCACATAACCGGCACGAAGCCCAAATAATACCCCTGAAGGGTTTATATAACCGGCAAAAAGCCCGAATATGGAAATCATCCCAAATCGTGATGATAACACGTAAGTTTCAATCAAATATATAGTAAAATCATCAATCNCTGAGTACCCAACTCCCTCTGCACGGCTTTCCAGAACTGCGAAGTGAACTGCGTACCTCTATCTGAAATGATAGACACTGGAACACCATGCAGCCGGACAATCTCTCGGATATAAATCCTTGCCAACCGTTCTGAAGAATAGGTAGTACACACAGGAATGAAGTGCGCGAACTTGGTCAGCCGATCCACAATCACCAAAATAGCATCGAACTTCTTCAAAGTCCGTGGGAGTCCAACAACAAAGTTCATAGTGATCCGCTCCCATTTCCACTCGGGAATAGCTATCTGCTGAAGCAAACCACCCGGCCTATGATGTTCATATTTTACTTGCTGACAGCTGAGACGCCGAGCTACGAATCCCACAATGTCTTTCTTCATTCTTCTCCACCAATAATGTTGTTTCAGGTCCTGATACATCTTGGCGGCACCCGGATGAACGGAATACGGTGAGCTATGGGCCTCCTCCAGAATCAACTCTTGGAGCCCATCCACATTGGGTACACAAATCCGGCCCTGCATCCTCAACACTCCATCATCACCGATGGTCACATCTTTAGCATCATTATGCTGCACTCTATCCTTAAGGACAAGCAAATGGGGATCGTCATACTAACGCTCCCTAATGTGATCGTACAACGAAAACCGAGAAACCACGCAAGCCAATCCCCGATTGGATTCCGAGATGTCTAATCTCACAAACCTATTGGCCAAGGTCTGGACATCGACTGCGAGAGGTCTCTCTCCAACTGGAATGTATGCCAAGCTCCCCATGCTCACTGCCTTTCGGCTCAAAGCATCGGCCACCACGTTGGCCTTTCCCGGATGGTATAGTATAGTAATATCGTAATCCTTGAGGAATTCCAGCCATCTCCGCTGCCTCAAATTTAGATCCTTTTGCTTGAACAGATGTTGGATCAACCTGTATACCCTCGCTGGACACCACGTGTCCCAAGAAAGCCACTGAATTGAGCCAAAACTCGCACTTAGAGAATTTTGCATAAAGCTTCTCCTCCCTCAATCTATGTAATACAACTCGCAAATGTTCTGCGTGCTCTTCCTGATTACGCGAGTACACCAGAATATCATCAATGAATACCACCATGAACGAGTCCAGATACATTGTTCATTAACTGCATGAATGCTGCTGGGGCATTGGTTAGCCCGAAAGACATAACATGAAACTCATAGTGGCCATATCTAGTCCGGAAAGCTGTCTTAAGAATATCTGCATCCCTGATCTTTAACTGGTGATATCCTGAACGGAGATCAATCTTAGAGAACACTCGTGCTCCCTGAAGCTGGTCAAATAAATCATCGATGCGAGGTAAAGGATATTTGTTCTTGATTGTTACCTTGTTCAATTGCCTATAATCGATGCACATTCTCATCGTGCCATCTTTCTTTTTCACAAATAGAACCGGTGCACCCCAAGGTGACACACTAGGCCGAATGAACCCCTTATCTAGGAGTTCCTGAAGTTGCTCCTTTAATTCTTTCAGTTCTGTTGGTGCCATATGATACGGCGGAATAGAAATGGGCTGAGTGCCCGGCACCAGGTCAATGCCAAAATCAATATCCCTGTCCGGTGGCATGCCCGGCAGGTCTGCAGGAAATACATCAGGAAAATCCCGCACAACTGGAACAGAATCGATGCTTGGAGTCTCAGCTCCAACATCCCTCACAAACGCTAGGTATGCAAGGCAACCCTTCCCAACCATACGTTGGGCTTTCAAGTATGATATCACCCTACTAGGAATATAATCAGTCACGCCACGCACTTGATCCGCGGTACACCCGACATAGCCAAAGTAACTATCTTAGCATGACAGTCTAAAATAGCATGACATGGAGATAGCCAATCCATCCCTAAAATGACATCAAAATCTACCATGCTTAGTAGCAATAGGTCCACTCGGGTCTTCAGACCCCCAATGGTCACTATACATGACCGGTACATGGTCCACAACAACAATATCGCCCACCGGGGTAGACACATAAACCGATAAAGCAAGAAACTCCCGGGGCATACCCAAATATTGAGCAAAATAGGAGGACACATATGAATAATTGGAACCGGGATCAAATAATACAGAGGCATCTTTGTGGCAGACTGAAACAATACCTGTAGTAACGGCATCTGAAGCACTGGCATCTGTCCTACCTGGAATAGCATAGAATCGGGCTTGGCCACCGCCTACTTGACCTCCCCCTCTTGGGCGACCTCTAGCTGCCTGACCTCCACCCCTGACTGGCTGGGCGGGTGGTAAGGTAACTGGATCAGAAGTCGTGGGTTGACCCCTCTGTTGGGACGATCTAGCACCACGATGAGGACAATGCTTCCGCACGTGGCCCATCTCGCCACACTCATAACAGTGCACTAGTGTTCTTGCAAATGCAATCGGCCTAGAAGGACCCTGGGCTGACGGAGCATGAGCTGGAAGGGCGCTGAGTGATGACTGGCCCTGTTGCAATCCATTATAACCACGACCTGCAGATGCCCCACTATACCCTGGGCGTACTGGCTGAGCAGGCCTGAAGGAACGACCTCTACCTTGCTGAAACTGGCCTCTTGAAGGAGTACCACTGTAACTACCCGATCCTCAAGGCCTCTTAGCCTCCTCTCGCTCCTGATGGGCAACTGTCTCAATCTCGCGAGCTATATCGACCACTTCCTCGAAAGTAGCACCCAATACTCTCTCCCTGGTCATAAGAATACGAAGATGATAGTTAAGGCCATCCACAAACCTCCTGATCCTTTCACGATCAGTCGGAACCATCCAGACAGCGTGTCGAGCCAACTCAGAAAATTTTGACTCATATTGCGATACAGTCATATCCCCCTATAGCAGCCATTCGAACTGTCTACGCAGCTCCTCTCTGCGGGACTGCGACACATACTTCTCCAAGAAAAGAGCGGAGAACTGCTGCCAAGTAAGGGGCGCTTCATCAATCGGCCTACGCCTCTCATACGCCTCCCACCAATTAAAAGGCAGCTCCCGTGAACTGAAATGTGGTAAATGCCACACCACTAGACTCAAGAATCCCGGCTGTCCGGAGCATTCGCTGACACTTATCAAGAAAACCCTGGGCATCCTCACCCTCAGCACCACTGAATGACGGAGGCTGGAGTCTGCCAAACCTCTCAAGACAATGCTGC
>MCJB01049604.1:9330-22405 GCA_002018475.1 Nicotiana obtusifolia
TTCGCCCATGAAAGGTGTTATGAGATTCGGGAAGAAAGGGAAATTAAGTCCTCGGTTCATTGGGCCGTTTGAAGTACTTCGGAGTCGGGGAGGTGGCTTATGAGCTTGCTTTGCCACCCAGTCTGTTGAGTGTTCACCCAGTATTTCATGTTTCTATGCTCCGGAAGTATATTGGAGACCCGTCTCATATTTTGGACTTTAACACGATTCAGTTGGATGATAATTTAACCTATGAGGTGGAGCCAGTGGCGATTTTGGATCGTCAGGTTTGGAAGTTGAGGTCCAAGGAGATAGCTTCAGTGAAAGTCCGATGGAGAGGTCGGTCCGTGGAAGAGGCTACCTGGGAAACCGAGCAAGAGATGCGGAGCAGATATCCTCACCTATTTGAGATTTCAGGTATGCTTCTTGACTCGTTCGAGGACGAACGTTTGATTAAGAGGGGGAGAATGTGACGACCCGGCCAGTCGTCTCGTGAGTTACTGCCTCGTCTTCCCCATTCCTGTCTCATTATGTTTCGTTATCTGTGTCTCATGTAACCAAGTTGAGTAATCCACGTTTGGGATGAGTTAGTAAGAAAGGAGACACTTAGTCTCTTTTAGGGAGGCTAAGACTGGAAAAGTCAACCGGATATTGACTTACGAGTTAGAGGGCTCAGATGTGATTTCCGACGACTCGATTAGTTTCGGGAGATGATTTATGACTTAGGAGTGCGATCGGAATTTATTTTGAAGGTCCCGTGTAGAATTAGGCTTGAATTGGCAAAGTTAGGATTTTGGCGATTTCCGGTCGATAGGCGAGATTTTGATCCGAGGGTCGGAATGGAATTCCGAAAGTTGTTGTAGCTTCGATATGTGATTTATGACTTGTGTGTAAAATTTCAGGTCATTCGGACGTGGTTTGTTTGGGTTTGGATCAAAAGAGCGATTTAGAAGATTTTGAAATCCTGAGGCTTGAATCCGACGCGAATTTGATGTTGTGATGTTGATTTGAGCGTTCCGAAGGTTGGAACAATTTTAAATAAAGTTATGGGATATGTTGGAATGTTTAGTTGAGGTTCTGGAGGCCTCAGGTGAGTTTTGGGTGGTTAAACGGATTAAACCGTCGTTGGAAAAAGCAAAAGTTGCAGAAAAACTAGGTGAGAATGCGGACCGCATAACTCAAATGCGGACTGCATATCTCACAATGAGATCGCAAAAACAAGCAGAGATCTGGGCAGGATTCGTGACAAAAATGCGGTCAGAATACGAACCGCAAACCTGAAATGCAGACCGCATATTTGACCGTGGAGATCGCAAACTGAGACAGAAAATTTGACAAAAATCTACGTCAAGAATGCGATCGCAAAACATGAAATGCGAACCGTAAACCTCGCTTTGTGTTGATTTGCGGCGAAGGCTAGTGCCATTTTTGCGATGGCTATGTCAAAAATGCGAACCGCATACCTGTTATGCGACAGGTATGCGATCCGCATATTTGACCTGACAGGAACATTTTTGTCTCGATTTTCGATCCACTATAAATAGAGATTAGTGCCTATTTGCTGTGCAAGAACCCATTTTTCGTTACCCACGAAGAGAAACACCTTCAAACACCCTAAAATCACCACAAATCAACCTCAAAACAATATCTAAAGGAGATTTTCTTGAATCAACTCTTAAAGGGAGGAGTTTTGGTCACCTCAAACGTACTTGGCGCCATAGAACTCATATTGAAGCAAGTTTTGAAGAAATTCTTGGAGGGTTTTTAAGGGAAACATCGGGGTAAGTATTCCTAACTCAATTTTGAGAGATTTACCTAAGATTATAGCTGTTTTAGCACTTTTACTGGTGATTTAAGTTGGAAAATTGTGGAAGACCCTAAGCTTGGACTTTGAGACTTAGAGGTCGAGCCTATGTCAGCATTTAACAAATTTTATATGGTTGAAATCGTAAGGAGGTAAGGAACCCGTTGAGGTGATAATTACTGAATTTCGAGACGTGGGCCCGGGCTCGAGTTTTCTAATTTCCGGATCTCATGGTGTTTTTCGATTCGTTATGCTTGGGCTTTGTCCCCACAACATATTGTGATGCAATTGTTCTGAATTTGAACAGATTCGACGCACGTGGAGGTCAATTCAAAGGGCAAGGGCGTTGCGGGCTAAGGATTTAGCCGATTTGAAGTGAGTAATGATTGTAAATGATGTCCTGAGGGTTTGAAACCCCGGATTTGCAGCTCATAGTGCTATGTTGAGGTGAGGTACATGCTCGATGATGAGCATGGGGTTGTTTACTTCTGGGGATTGGGACTTGGTCCATCCCGATTGATGATTTCTACTACATATTTGATTGAAATCTAATTGATGTCATCGTGATTTGGGCTACTTGCCATATTTGGGCTTCGCGCCGGTTATGCGAACCCTTAAGGGATAGTTGTCATTGTTTACTAAATCATATTTGGGCTTCTCGCCGGTTATGTGAACCCTTCAGGGGTAGTTGTCATTGTTTACTAAATCCTATTTGGGCATCTCGCCGGTTATGTGAACCCTTCAGGGGCATTTGTTACTGAATTGATTAATTTCATAAACTCAGTTTTGAACTCAAATGATATTTTCAAATGATTTTTATGGATCGGGTGACACGCCGTCACGGAATATAAATTGGATCGGGTGGCACGCCGCCACGGAATATAAATTGGATCGGGTGGCACGCCGCCACGAGATGTAATGTGCATGGATCGGGTGACACGCCGTCACGAGATATTGCGCTACTGAACCCCCCACAGTAAGCGCGGGGTACCCAGGGAATGGATGGCACGCCGCCACGATAGTCATGACTTGCATTGCATTTCATTGCATTGCATTGCATTACATATTTGGTTGTGTTGGTGTTGTTTCCGTTTACTTCATGTTATCTATTTGAGATGTTACATGTTTTTACTGTTCCATCGTGGATTTCTCTAAGTCTTATGTGTTTCTTACTTTCAGTCATTATTTATATGTATTACTCACTGAGTTGGAAGTACTCACATTACTCCCTGCACCATGTGTGCAGATTCAAGCGTTGTTGGTTCCGCTCCGAGGTATTGACTACTATTGTCATAGCGGTGATTCAGAGGCTACGAGGTAGTTGTTGGCGTCCGCAGCCCCGTATCTCCTTTATCTTATTGTTTCCACTTTCTTCAGACAATTGTGCCAGGGATATTGTAATAAAAATCTTATTATTAGGATTTGTTTAGTTGCTCATGGTTTTGTGACACCCCGGTTCGGGCGGTAGTCGGGATGGTTCTCTATATTTTTCTGCTAATTTCTGTTATTAAACCGTACTTATATTAATTTGCATTGTTTAACTGTTTAAATCGAGGTTTAGTTGGATTGGATGGCCTTGTCTTCATGAGAGGCGCCATCATGACCGGGTTGGGATTTTGGGTCATGACAATATCCTACCCTTCCTTAAACCGAAATTACAAGCTTACAAAGTCCTTATGTGATCTCCAACCGAGCGTTCTTATAACTAGGCGACAAATTAAAATAAGGGCAAGTCTATGGTATGGCATGTGGTGACACTTGAAATTTTGTTCTGAGAGTGAGTGTACTTGCACTTTAGTCCTTTTGTATTGCTATGATAAATATTGTGAGAGTGGGACTTTCTTTCCAGTGAGGGCACATACACTGCTAGGTTGATAGTAAGTTGAGTTTTGAGTAAAGCATAAATGTATTCAGCTGAAGGTAGCCTTTAGTTACTTTGTTGAGGCTCAAACTTCACTAACTGATTGGTTGCCCTTGAATATATTGATGATTCAAGGATGGTACAGTATTCAAAGAGTTATACTTGAGATACTAACAACAAACACTGTCCATGGACAGTATTGTTTCATGTTTGATAAGTAGAGTCTAGACTAGGATAGTATCGTTTCAGTTGCTTGACGACAAGCAAGAGTTTAAGTTGGGGGTGTTGATGTGCCGGGTAATTTCGGCACATTTTGATACTACTTGCTTAAAGTTTAACTTGTTTTATGTGCAAATTCATGATACTTACGTAATTTTAGTGTATTTGCAATATATCGAGTGTAAGGACCCAGAAGTACGGAAAAGAGTTCAAAAAGCCAGTTGAAGACAAGAAAAGAAGTTAAAGAGCATAGCATATGCGAGTACGCGGTCGCAAACAGAAAATGCGGACCGCATATTTCACAAGTAGATCGCAGACAAAGACAGAACTCTAGGCCAATCTTCATGTTGAGAATGCGGTCGCAAATGCGACCGCAAAATAGGAATGCGAACCGCGAAATAACAAGGTGCAATCGCAAACACGAACAGAGTTCTGGGTAAAAATCAGAGTGGAGAATGCGATCGCAATTCGCGATCGCATAATCAACATGCGAACCGCAAAATGAAAACACGATGAAGGCAAAACTAGTGGGTTGACTCTGCGATAGCCTATGCAGATTTGCGGTCCACATTTCTGTTTTGCAACAGAAATGCGGTCCGCATTATCACAACAGGGGCAAATCAAACTAAAACTCGCCTCAGGTTTTGGGCCTCTATAAATAGGTTTTATAGGGTTTTGTGAAGGGAGTCTTGTCAGATTTTAGAGTACAAAGTACGGGCAATTAACTAGTTTAATTCTTAGAAGCTTTTGGGGATCAAATACCTTCTATTTTTGTAAGATAATATCAATTACTATTCTTTGTTCTTCAATTTTCAGCATGAATAGCTAAATTCAAATGCTGAGGTTGTGAACCCTAGATGGGTAGAATGTTGTTGAGATTTTGATATTGAATATGATTTCGAAGAAAGCTTGATATTTATTTATTTCTTGTTCTTAAATTAATCGTTAGTGGTTGCAAACATTAACGAACGCCAATAAACTCTATCTTATCTTGGAAAAGTGGGATAGAAGTTGGTAGAAATAAATAACAAAGACTCAAGGCTTTAAACCTTGTTTAATAAAATCGCTTAAGAATAAGTAGGTTTTAATTTGGCGTTTAATTGGTTGCTCTTAAGCATAACTCCTTTGTATTCGGGAGAATCGTAGAGAGGATACATTATCCAATTATTGGAAAATATTGGATAGTAAATTAAACATCAATTGCATATCAAGAAAGGTATTCAATATTAATATCAAGAACATTCTACTACATTAAGGGGGACACAACCTTGGTTTCTTAAATTCATATTATTCACATTCATACTATTACAATTAGTTTTCAGTTTTCGTTTACTCATACAGTTAACACTCTTTTGTTCTATTTGAGCTACTTGATAGAATTACGACTTAGTCAAGTATTACATTAATTAGATAATCGTTTCACACCTATTCCCTGTGGGATTCGACCCCAACCTTGTTGGGTTATTATATTTGACATCGACCGCTTACACCATTCTTAAGGTGTAATTTGAGCGTATAAACTATTTATATCTATGCCTAGGGAAAAAGGTCCAAGGATCATGCCCTCCTTTAATGCCAATTATGAGGGTCATTGATGAAGATGTAACGTTGAGCGTACATACCAAATTATTTATAACAAACAGTCACTCTTAATGCTGTAGAATATTAGTTAGTTAATGTTATCGGGCGCAGAGCATTTAATATATTTTTATGAACATTATCCGTTCCGGTGACATGCGCAGTGGTTGTGTTCGGTCCTTAGTGATTCCATCTTGGATTCCACGTGTCCTTCTTTTAGTCAGCCACGTGTCATAACATATTTCACCTGATACAACAGAACCATCAAAACTTCGATCCGACGTCAAATACTCAAAAGTCAAACTTGGTCTATGTTTCCAACTTAGAGCTTCCTAGTTGGGAATTATTCTTCCAAATCAATTTCTAATCACCTGAAAATCAAAACCGGAGATACACACAAGTGATAATACATCATGCGGGGCTACTCATGCCCTCAAACCACTGAGCGAAGTGCAAATGCTCAAAACGACTGGTAGGGTCGTTACATAAAGTCACTTAGCGAAATGTAGTTTATCCTTTTTACACTTAAATTAATTTCACACTAGACAAAATAGTCATTTAATTATTCTCTTAATATTTAGAAAAAAATATATTTAATTATTTTTAATTTACATTTAATTATTTTCTTATATTTAAGATTTCATTCCATTCTGTTTCTAAAATAATAATTAGAAATTTGAATTCAACTATAATTCCTTCACAAGGCGTAAGAAGAACATTGACGTTTATTGAAAACTTTTAAGGGAAAAAAAAACCTTTGACCACTTTCCTCTTCCTTTTTGACAACCTAACGATAGCCTCAAGATTCATATGTATTTGCATCTCACACCACTACCAAATTACATAGCTTGAGAATATAATTTCTATAAGTAGTTTAATTTTCTCAAATTATCCCTCATAGTGTTTAACAATTCCTAATGTAAATAGAAACTAAATATACAGTGTTCAAATAGTCCGATATGAAATGTAAAGTAAAATAATTGATCTACATGTGGAAAATGAAAATTGAATATTCCTAAAATATCTAACGTAAGAAAACAAATTCCTATAATTTTAGTCTTAAATAAATGAGAAAAATAATTTTTCAAGAAGGAATCAAATTTTTTCAATTCCTAAAAATCCTAAGTTAAATAAAATAGAAAAATATCTTTTCAAGAAGGATTAAAATTATTATCAACTCTAAAATTTCCTAACATAAAAGAGAATATTATATACCTTACTAAAAAGAGAATTCTATCTTATTCTGTATGGCTAATAAACAAATACTACAAAACTCATGTACCGGAATTTCAATAAAGCATATGAGGATTGAGAATTTTTGTGAGGCAATGGTTCTTTCGTTATAGAATTAGCTAACATAGATCAATATTCATCATATTTACTAACTTTTATTTTTTTTATTTTTATTTTATGAATCAATACATATTTTTTTACTTTAAGTAATTTTTAATTCATGATATAAAGTACACGCGCAAAGCGCGTATCCTAAGAATAGTACGTTTGAAATGTATGAGGTCATGTAAAATCAAAATAAAAAGTAAACATAATATGATAAAATCACAACAACAATTAGTGTTACAAAGTCAAAATTAAGGAAATTTTTGAATTGGTTCCGACAGTCCTTATTACTTTTCATATTTGGCTTTTGTACACTCGTTCAGAAAAATTAATTAAGTGGATAATTTGAGTAAGTTGTCCAAATTTATTCTTTGCCTCAATTTATACACTTATTTTCACTATATTAATTCCTTTCAGCATTTACTAGAGTAAAGGTAATAATTAATTATTTCTTTATTTTGTTTGAGTTATAATTATTTTTAGCTCCCGTTTGGCTTTAAAGTTTTGAGATTTTTTATTTTTTAATTTTGTTTTCAAATATCGATTTTATATACATTTTAACCATTTTTGGTAGATTTTGAAAATAAAATCTTCAAATCCTAAAAACATCTTTAGAGTAGTATTTGAAGTTTTGAAGTTTTCTACCCACAAAACTTCAAATTCTTTTCAAGTAAAATGCATGTCCAAACATAAACTTTTAAAACTATTTTTCATCTTATCTTAATTTTCTTTTTTTTTTAAGGTTCAACCAAATCTACATCCAAATGATAGCTTAGTAACCATAGCAATTAAGTTGAATATTTTATCCTTGTTACTCTTGAAAATGTGTATACGGGTAAATCGGGACAATGCACACCCTGATTTCCCGGTGAAAAAGACGGAAGAAGGGCACGGCGCACGAGGCTAAAATCGGAGCTGGGAGTCCTTTGTGAAGAGATCCATGAAAGGTGAATGATGTGTTCATCATCGAGCGTGATAAAGCAAAGCTCCCCGGACCTAGAACAAGCTCTAAGACCTCGGAAAATATGAAAAACGGTTACGCACGACGGATAGAGGGTCGTGATATTCGTACATAACCGGGTATCACTGTGCAGTTCTCGCACGATGACGGTTACAGATCAGTAATTGACGAGAAAAAAAGATTTTTACATTTTTTAGTCATGTACTAGGGATGAAATCCCCTACTATATAAAGGGGAAGTTTTTCTTTCGTAACACATAATGTAACACACGACTCAAAAGCAATACAAATTCATTCTCTACTTTCTAGCCACTGCAAAAGTTCTTATTTAATTGTTCTGTTCTTTGTTCATAACAGAGCTCGAACCAAGGGTCCAATCGAGGGCAAAATTATTGTTCAACCTAGGTTCAGGCTAGGCCATTACATCCTAACTAGTTTGATAGTTCATTTTGTCTTTAATTCATTTATCTAATCTTCTTGATTATTTATGCTGAATCAATCCATGTATCCTTAAAAATGCGTACAAATTTAATTGTTATCTGATCTAAGGATAAACAATTTGGCGCCCACCGTGGGCTAAGGATAATATTGGTGATTTAATACAAATCTCCATAACACACTCTATTTTACGCTTGTTCTTTAAAGTCTTAATTTCAGGTCTCCTTAAAAATGTCAAATTCTCAGTCTGCCCACTTGAACGTTTACCCTGAGTCTGGCTATCATGGCGAAAACAATAATCTAGTGCCTAGCAACAAGGTGCCTCCTGCTGATCCCAAAGGAGTCCCAGATGCCGATCCAATTGATGCTAATATCACAGATGGCCATTGACATCAATCTGCCAACTGGTCCCGAAAACAGCGTTCACGGGGGACTCCGACAAACAGCTCGAGAAGCGCCCGAAGGCAAAGGCGATGGTGTAAGCTTAAGATTAATCTTTGAATATTGCAGGCTCAACAGTCGGCCATAGCATAGCTATAGAATCAAAGCGACGCTCCCAGCAGGGCTGAGCCCGGACAATCCCGGGAAATATCCGAAAAAACAAATAGAGCACCAAGAGACCGGGTGAAGTTGAGCTTGGGGTCAATCCTGAAATAATGAAAAATGCTTGAAGCATTAACGAACCGGGTACAGTCAGGTGAGAAGAAAATTGAGGCCAATGACAAGAAGGTAGAAACATACAATTCCAGGGTCGATCAAATCCCAGGAGCACCTCCGATATAGAAAGGGCCAGATTCCAAGAAATTTATCCAGAAGCCTTTTCCTTCGAGCGCACCATTGAAGCTGATCCCAAAGAGGTTTCTTATGCCCGATATCCCAAAATATAATGGAACCACGGACCCGAATGAGCATGGGACCTCCTACACATGCGCAATCAAAGGGAACGACTTGGAAGATGATGAAATCGAGTCGGTGTTACTGAAGAAGTTTGGGGAGACTTTGTCCAAAAGAGCGATGATTTGGTATCAGAACTTACCCTCAAATTCCATTGACTCGTTTGTTATTCTAGTAGATGCTTTCATGAAAGCCCATGTCGGGGCCATCAAGGTCGAGACCAGAAAGTTGGACTTTTTCAAGGTTAATTAAAGAGACAATGAGATGCTCAGGGAGTTCGTGTCAAGGTTCCAGATGGAATGGATGCACCTGCCTCTGGTTGCAGATGATTGGGCCGTTCAGGCATTCACTCAAGGGCTTAACTCCCGAAGCTCCTTGGCTTTACAGCAGCTAAAATAAAATTTGGTAGAATACTTGGCGTGACTTGGGCCGACGTCCACAACAGGTACCAGTCAAAGTTCAAGGTCGAGGACGACCAACTTGGAGCCCCTTTTGAGTTTGTTTATTCCATCAATGCTGACGATAGATCTAAGAGAGCAACTTGATCATGAGCCAAGGCCGGTCCGGGATCGGTACCAACCATACAGAGCGAACCGAAGGGGAAATGCGTCTGAGCGTCACCACACAAGGAACAAAAAGAGAAGCGACCGAGGGGCCAGTAGTTGAGGTTTGATGAGAAAAATGGTTTAACAAGTCGCTCAGAAACAGGGAAGCACCGAGATTATTAGAGTATAACTTCAATGTTGATGCTGCCAGCATTGTATCAGCCATCGGGCACATCAAAGAGACCAAATGGCCCCGACCACTGTAGTCTGACCCTACCCAAAGAGATCCTAGCTTAATATGTAAGTATCACGGCACCCATAGTCACAGGGCCAAGGATTGCCGACAACTAAGAGAAGAAGATGCCCGGTTATTTAATAACGGACACCTCCAAGAGTTTCTAAGTGATCAAGCCAAAAATCACTTCAGGAACAGAGATGCCAGCAAACAAGTCGAACAAGAGAAGCCTCAGCAAAATCATCAACATGATCATCGGAGGGGTCGATATCCCCCAAGGACCAATGATAAGGCGCACTAAAGTGTCCATCACTAGGGAAAAACACACTCGAGATTATATCCAGAGGGAACCATTTCATTCAGTGACGAGGATGCCGAGAGCATCATGCAACCTCACAATGATGTGCTGATAATATCCCTACTTATCAGTAAATCTCGTGTTAAACATGTGTTGATTAATCCATGTAGCTCGCACAACATCATCAGATCAAGGGTCGTAGAGCAATTGGGGTTACAGGACGAAACTAGTAGTGTTCACGTGATCTCCTCATTGTCTAATTAATGGAATACATCTTCACTTTATTCATGGGTAAAAGTTCGGGTAAAAGCATCTAGTAGGCTTGCTTGACTGGGTATCCGATTGAGGGCCAGTCGTGTTTCCTGATGTCGGGGCACGACATTTGTATTAATTGAATTATGTGGGAAACGTGTACACGAGGTGATGAATGTGTACACAGTCTCATATGTGGTACTTTATCTGGTTTAGACTCTTAGGCTTATTTCATGCATTTTGTTGAAATTGTCATATCATATTTTATCTTCCATTGTTTAGTTTACTCTTAGATTCCTTGTTCAACGTTATTAGTACATGTTCTATTTCTTACTGTCAAATTTTCTCTTATATGCCTTAATTGGAGATCTATCTCTCTTATTGTCATGTTACATCCTGTATTGTTGAGTTATTCTTATTTGGAGCTGTTATTACATGAAGTTTCTTTGTGTTGAGTTATTCTGATGCATTTAGACGTAGTTAATATTTCATACTATCTCTTTCATTATTAAGTTTATGTTATACATTTGAATTGAAAATTGTCATTTTGTGGAAATACCTTCATTCTGAGTTATTGAAGTTCTAAGTCATGAAAGCTATTAGCACATTGAAGTTGAGGTTGTTGATTATTGAGATATCTTTCCTTGTTGAGTATTTCTCATTTATTTTATTATTTTGAGATTCTTGCACACATTGTGGTTGAGTGGGATATGTGTTATGGTGACATTGATATTGTTCATTTTGAAAAGTTGTGCTATATGTGCACGTGGGGAGGTGAGAGATGTTATTGTGTTGTTATATTGATGCGCATGCGGCGGTATAAGGATAGGGGTTGATGTGCATGCGGCGACATAAGGTGAGATTTATGTATGTGTTTCTAGTAAGAGAATTACTTGAAGCCACACGGCGACATAAGGGATTTAAAGAGCGTGTAGCTATTTCAGAAAACGTTTATAAAATATCTAAATGTAAGGCTCACGCAGCGATATAAGGAAAGATTGTAATTGTGAATTGAGAAATGTGAATATGAGGTGTGGTACCGCAATGTGATTCTTATTGTACATTCTATGTTGGAAAGCCTTGTTGACTTGAATGGTTATTGTTCTTCATTCATTCATTCATTTGTATTTTGATTGTATTTGGTTATTCGTTGTTATCTTGGTGTTGGAACTATTGTGATTTCTTTTGTGAGTCATGCATTCCACGTAATTTATTGTATTGCTTTAACATGCCAATTTGTGCCTCCGTTATTACTTGGTAAATTTATTGTTAATGTGAATTTATTTGCATGGAGTCATTATTTCATATTCTGTTGAGTTGTCGGTAACATAACTATTTAAATAAAAGAATTATCAACATGCTTTATTCTAAGTGTCTCTTAAGAAAGAACTCTTTATCTTACTCGGTGCTTTACTATTTTAAATGATCATCACATTTTTACTTTATTTGGATTCTCAAATTAGACATATCACCCTATTTGATGTTTACTTTACTTAAATTTGTTATCACGTTTTACTTTAACAAATTATATATATAATTCGTTAATTTAACTGATGTTTTACTTTGTTTAAACATGATATTTTTACTTTATTTTATTGTTTTCTAAACTAAGCTCACGTGATACTCTATTTTGTATAAATTGTGCTTTATCTTACTTAAATTGGTTCTAAAAAAATCTCATTATCTCATTTGACGCCTTACTTTATTCAAGATCGCTATTATGCTTTATTGTGTTTAAATATATCTCTCAAATATCTAAGACTAGGTAAGTCGATTACTTACCACAATTAAGCCAATTTAACAATGATATTTAAATCACAGAATTATATAAAATATTAAAATAAATGTGAAAGAAGCCTACGCGATAATAATCACTACAACCTCCCAAAGACTAGGTAATATAGAGTCACGTATTCTAGCTGAATACATGGAACGATCTCAAAGATCGAGATACAATACTGTTCAAATAACAAGCTGACACTACAATGAAAGGAAAGGACTCCAAGGGATTGCGACGACCAAGCAGATATACCTTGAATCCTCGCGATCAATAAGCTAACTCTGCCTGAATCCGATATCTCCAATACCTGCATCTGCAAAAAAATATGCAGATGTATAGTATGAGTACACCATGGTTGGTACGCAGTAAGTATCAAGACTTTACCTCTATGAAGTAGTGATGAGGTACAAGTCAAGACACCTACTAGTCAAAATAACATGTACAATATAGAAGTATAAAGCTAATAATGAAAGCAGGAATCAGTAAATGGCAACAAGAATCAACATATGATCTAAATAGTGAAGTAATATGAACACCGTGAAACTACCATGGAAACCAAATAAGGAAAATAATAACAACCAATTAATCAAGTCTTTTAACACAAGTTTTGCAACAAAATTACTCTGGGATACCTCATCTCATAATCACAAGTCATGAGTCTCAACCCATAATCATATACTCACGGCATCGTATGCCCGCATTTCTAACTACAATCACATGGACAACTCACATGCCAATTTCTCAAACCACCCAGCATGATCAAAGGCTCACAATCGCAATCTGTCCGGCCTGGTCACGGGCTCACTATCATAATCTGCCTGGCATGGTCAGAGGCTCAATATCACTATCTGCCTGGCACGATCGCAGGCTGAATATCGCAACCCCCCCCCCCCC
>MCJB01049604.1:22425-39411 GCA_002018475.1 Nicotiana obtusifolia
CCCCCCCCCCCCCCGGTATGGCCACATGCTCAATATCACAATTCGCTCGACATTGTCACAAGCTAAATATTAACATGAAAGCATATAATACAAGAATACATAGGCATGAACAATAAATGTTATGTTTCATACTCCTGATCTATTATTTGTGGCATGCTATGCATGCTTGTGTGAGTGTACTATTACAGCCCAAGTCAACAAGTAATATCAAAGACATCGAGTAGCTCACTGAAAGCAACACCACAAGTCACGTAAGGTGTATAACATACACAAGGGGAATCGCACGAATATCGTCGTCATAATGCCCCCATGACACCACACATCATACCTGACATTGCCACCCTTATCTCTCTGATAGTCACCCGCATCACTCCGTCTTGACAATATCATTAGCCACGCGTATCACTCTGATAGCCACCTATATCACTCTGAATAATAGCCACCCTTATCGCTCCGCCCGGACAATAACACAATAGCCACCCATATCACACCGCACAATCACAATGGTGAGATGCCACCCTTATGCCCCGCATAATAACAGCAATGAGATGTCACCCTTATGCTCCGCATAATAACAACCAATCAACTCAACAATAACAACAAGACTTATCAACTCGTACCACAAGTGCCCATAGGCCACGATCTTTCTAAACGAACCAACAATATCAATATTCCATAACAAATAGCCCACGGATCAAACGTAATCTGTATAGAATTTCAATGACAACAAAATGAACGGGAAAGTAACTCAACAATGAACAACACCCCCCTTAATCACAACCTCAATTAAATTAGATTAATGAATTTCGATAACTTCAACATCAATTAATTGCTTAAGGATAAACTCGATAATGAAGGTATATCTATGAAATGGCCTACTTCGGATTCTTGTATATGAAATAGGCCTAAAATGAAAGAGATATCACGAACTAGCAACTACATCAAATGCATGAGAATAACCCAGCAACAAAAGGGTATCATGTAACAACAATTTCAACTAAGACTAACTCGACAATAAAAGAAGTCACATAATGATAAAAGAGGTAACAACATCAAATAAAGCATATAAGAATAAACTTGACAAGTAAAGGATCTCACATGTAACAGCAACTTCAAATAAAGCATGTGGGAGTAAACATGACATATAAAAGATATAACATGTGCTAACAATTTCAATAAATACATAAAGGAAGCCTAAGAGTCTAAGCCGGTCAATTTCCACATATAAGCCCGAGTACGCACTCATCACCTCGCACACACGGCTTTCACATGACACAAATAGCACAAATGACTCAAATCCTAAGGGGTAATTCCCCCACACAAAGTTAGGCAAGAACTTAATACCATAGATAAAAACCATAGGAAACAATTTCAGATTAATAAAGCTTTGATCTTTAATGAAAATTAAAAAAGTCAACCCCGAGCCCGCACCTTGGAACCCGACAAAACTCACAAAATTTGAACACCCATTCGGATACGAGTTCAACCATACCAAAATTATCCAATTCTGACATCAAACCGGCCTTCAAATCCTCATTTTACATTTTTGAAAGTTTTACAAAAATCATCAATTTCTCCAATTCAAATCACTATTTAATGATACAAACAAAGATAGAATCATGAATTATAATTAAATCCGAGTAAAGAACACTTACCCCAATCCAGATTGTGAAAATTCCGTCCCAAAATTGCCCAAAACCAAGCTCTCTAACTCAAAATATGATAAAAATATCATAAACCTCGAAATAGAGTACTTATATTATACCCAGTGATTTACACATCGTGATCGCGGAACACCACTCGCGATCGCGAAGAAGAAACAACAATGCCCCCAAAAAAGCACTATGCGAACGCGATACTAGGGGTGCGAACGCGGTGCACCTAAACGCCCAGCTTATGAGATCGCGGAAGGGACCACGCAAATGCGATGAACAAGAAGTTGGCCTTCCTAGCATGGTCGCCCACTACGGGACCGCAAACACTCTGGCGCAAACGCATTTAGTCAACAACCACTTATATGCAATTGCGGACCTAACCATGCAAACGCGAAGAAGGAATAATGGCAAGTCACCAAATACACTATGCGATCGTGAAGAAAGTTATCAGACACCAGCTATCAGCAGCTCCAAAAAAAAGAGAAATGGCCCGCAGCCCATCCGAAACACATCCGAGGCCCCCAGGACCCCGTACGAACATACCAACAAGTCCCATAATATAACGCGGACCTGCTCGAGGCCTCAAATTATATCAAATAACATGAAGACTGTGAATCGCACCTCAAATCGAACTTAATGAACTTATGAACTTTCAATTTCTACAACTCGCATAGAATCATATCAAATCAACTTGGAATGATGTCAAATTTTGCATGCAAGTCCAAAATGACACAATGGAGCTATTCTAACTCCTGGAATCACAATCCAAACCCGATATCAATAAAGTCAACTCCTGGTCAAACCTCTCAACCTTCAATTTTCCAACTTTCGCCAAAATGCATCAAACCAACCTACGGACCTCTAAATCCAAATCCAGGCATACGCCAAAGTCCAAAATCTGTCACGACCCAAACTGGAGGGCCATGACTAGCACCCGACCATACTTGCCGAGCACCAACGCATATTTTATCTAACCTTCTTTATTATCTTTTAGGGCTAACGAAATAAATATAAATGGTAGAAATGGATCATGGACAACCAATAATAAAATATGATGGCATAAACATACATAACATGGGATGACCAGAGAATCAAGAAACTATATATAAGGTACCAGCTACCACGCTACCATGAAAGACTATACAACAAAAACAAGCCATTAAGGCATACCAAACTATACATGAGTCGACACCTGTCTATGAGCCTCTAAAGGAACATAAGTACTGCAACATAGCCGGAACAAGGTCCCGACATACCCATAATGTCTATAAAAAAATGCGTACCCAGACCACGACAAGTCCGAAGAAGGGATCTCGCCAATCACCGATGAACTGGACAGCCTACTGTGGTGGGGGAGCTGCACCTGCCTGTCTATCAGGACCTGCAGCACGACATGCAGCGTCCACAAATAAAAGAACGTCAGTACCAATAAAGTACTGAGTACATAAGGCAGGGAACCATAAGTACGAACAGTAATGTAAGCAGGGATAGAGAATATACAACCTGTAACATATGGATACCTCTGAGGGCTACTGACATGAAATGCATGATACATATGTATATAAACATAAACTTCTAAAACATACGCCTCTATTGGCATCATCATCATCATATCATACCCGACCGTAATAAGCTCGGTAAAAACGTACCCGGCCTTCATAAGGCTCGGTAGAATCGTACCCGGCCACGTGGAGCTCGGTAAAACCCAACTGATCAGTGGTTGCACAATAGGTGCCATACCCGGCCGACTATAGCGCGGCTCGGTAGAGTAAAATAGATACATATATATAATGCATGTTCGACTCATGAAAATATGTTCTAAGCCTTTTGGAGTGACGTAAGGTCGGTATCCTCTGTACACGTTATAAGGACTAACTCCTCACCATGAACCTTATAAGATACAGGAAGTACCAAAAACATTGATAACATAAGAACAAGAGAAGCAACATTAACGTCAATCGTTCCATAAGAGGGGAAACAATGTAATTACTGCTAGCTTCTAAGAGTAGAGTTTCTTTGGAAGCTCGTTCATTACATTACGCACCATGGAAGTCGTGCAAAAGAAGGAAAGGGATAGCCTCACATACCTTGTATATACTGCCTCAATCTCAAGCCATGCAACTGTCACAACTTCTTAGTCTACAATAAGAGAAACAATACTATCGTTATCATTTAAGCGTCATAAACCTCCCCTATATATATGACTTCACACAATTCAAAACAATCACCAAAGATCCCAAACAACATCAATAATAATCATATTGAGCCTCTCAAAATAGTCCATGCACAAGCTAATCACTTCATACATACGATGGCCACTGTAGTCGTGTCAAACGACCCGGAAATGTTACGAAGAACTATCAGCCCAAAACCCTAAATCTATATGGTGTTTCTCAAAACCCTTCTTCCTCCAAAAATCAACAAAACATTAGTAAAACATGTAGCCCAACAGCAACACAAAACAGTCTGCTACAAGTGAATAACTCGAACTCACGGCTTCCGATCACCGTCCCGTGAGTTCTTAGATGTATAGAAAGAATTCACAAGAGAAAAAATGTATGAAAGAGAGTAGTAAACATACCTTACTTGTTGGATATATCAGCCCTTTCCTTGGTTCTTCAAACTCTAGGTTTCACCCCCAATTAGAACTTGAAAGCAGGGAAAATCGATTAGGTTTTGGGTGGGATTTTTGGGGAGGGGTTGCAGGGGTTCAGTTTGGTTTTGAAGGTCGGAAATAAGGGTGAAATAACTGAGCTTATAATCCCTTAAAACTCCTCTCTTGTCCGACTTGGGGACTTTTAATTTTGTCCTCTAATTTTTGCAAGTAGGTGATGCACCTACTTGTCACCTACCAATCTGCGCGGGTCTGCGGAAATACAATTATCTCTATACTCTGAGATCGTATTGACAAACGGTTTAATGCGTTGGAAACCAGACTCATAGATCTTTAATTTGGTAGGTATATCACCCCGTAATTCATTGTAAATAGGGATAAAATCTTAGAAACATTTGACCTAATGTTTAAGTAAAATTATGAACCTAAGTTGCGACAACTTTTGTCGACTTTTGTTTCATAACTCGTTTGACTTCAAGACTTATTATACAGATATTATATGATTCAAATACCTTAACAAAGACCTCTTGAGTGCATTAAGCACCTCTAGGTTTACCCGAAAATATGAGTTACAACATCATTGATTCGTTTAACTCCTAATACTTGTTAATCACCCTTGTACACCCTTATATCACATAAGACCAATAGGATTAACTTCTTATCATCTCAAAGATAATTACTCTTGGATTTATGTTAAATAACATATGGCATGAACTAACACGTGTGGATATGGGTTGTAACACCCTCCCCCTAGGAACATTCATCCTCTAATGTAAGGGTTCATGGGGAGTTTAAATCATCGTGGATTCCGGCCGAGTTTCTCTCATAAATAGAGGACGAACTTGCAAACAGTTAACTGAACGTATGGCCTTACAAGAGTATGCAAATTTATGGACATGTACATTATCTTCATATCTCCATTTTGTATTAAAGAAGAGTATTCTCAAGCTATTGCTTACCTCATAGAGTTGTTCCACCTTCTAATGCATCCTGTGTTCCCCTAGCATCCTCGTTATCTTTATTCTGGGACAGGTAAGGGTATTTAGACTTCATCTCCTCTTCTGTTTCCCATGTCATTTCTTCCATATTCTTGTTCCTCCACAATACTTTGACGGAAGCTACATCTTTTGTTCTCAGCTTGCAAAATTGTCGATCTAATATAGCCACTGGCACTTCTTCATATGATAGATCCTCTGTAACTTGTACATCTTTGATAGGGACGACTCGAGAAGGGTCTCCAAACATTTCCTCAACATAGATACATGGAATATCGGATGGACAAATTCCAATTCGGATGGCAATTCTAACTCATAAGCAGCATGTCCAATTCGTCGAAGAATTTTATACGGACCGATATACCTTGGACTCAGCTTACCTTTCTTCCCAAAACGCATAACACCCTTCATTGGTGAGATCCTCTGGAAAACCCAATCACCAACCTCAAACTCCAGATCACGATGTCGGACATCGGAATAAGACTTTTGCCTGCTTTGTGCCATCCTCAATCGTTCCTGCATCACCTTCACCTTCTCAATGGCTTGGTGAATCAAATCTGGCCCATATAATTCTGTTTCACCGACTTCGAACCATCCAACTGGTGATCTACATCTCCTCCCGTATAGTGCCTCGTATGGGGCCATTTTAATACTGGAATGGTAGCTGTTATTGTAGGAAAATTCTATGAGTGGATGATGGTCATCCCAATTTCCCTTAAAATCTAGAATACATGCTCGTAGCATATCTTCCAGTGTCAGAATGGTACGTTCAGCTTGTCCGTCAGTCTGCGGATGAAATGCAGTGCTGAGATTCACTTGTGTGCCTAAACCATTCTGAAAAGACCTCCAAAAGTTAGCTGTAAATTGAGCTCCTCGGTCTGAAATAATAGAAACTGGCACACCATGAAACCTAACAATCTCCTTGATATACAACTTCGCATAATCTTCAGCCGTGTAAGTTGTTTTAACTGGTAGAAAATGGGCACATTTTGTAAGTCGATCAATTATCACTCAGATGGAGTCAAACTTAAGATAAGAGCGAGGTAATCCAATAATGAAGTCCATATTAATCACCTCCCATTTCCAGGTCGGAATTTCTATATTCTGAAGCAATCCACCGGATTTCTGATGTTTTATCTTTACTTGTTGACAATTGGGACTATGGGCTACAAATTCTGCAATAGACTTCTTCATGCTATCCCACCAATACTGCTCTTTGACATCATGATACATCTTTGTCGAGCCGGGATGGATGGAATATCGGGATTGATGAATCTCATTCATTATCTTCTCTCGCAACCCTGCCACATTAGGCACACCTAATCGGCCCTGCTATCTCAATGCCCCATCTCCTCCAATCTCAAAAGCCGTAATTTTACACTACTGAATGCTCTCTCTCAATCGTACTAAGATAGGATCTTCATATTGCCGTGCTTTTACCTCGGCTACCAAAGATGATTATGATGTATTATGTACAGTAACACCTCCATCATCAGAGTCTAATAATCTGATTCTCATATTGGCTAGCTGATGAAGCTCTTTAGTCAACCCCCATCTACCTGCTTCAATGTGTACTAAGCTTTCCATTGACTTACGGCTGAGAGCATCTGCCACAACATTGGCTTTACCGGGATGATACAATATCTTGACGTCATAGTCTTTCAGTAATTCGAGCCATCTATGCTGCCTCAAGTTCAACTCCTTCTGATTGAAGATGTATTGTAAACTGTTGTGATCTGTGTAGATGTCAACATGGACGTCGTATAAGTAGTGCCGCCATATCTTCATAGCATATATTACTGCAGCCAATTCCAAATCATGGGTTGGATAATTCTTTTCATGCTTCTTCAATTGTCTTGATGCATAAGCAATCACCTTTCCACGCTGCATCAATACGCACCCCAAACCTATACCTGAGGCATCAAAATATACCACATAGCCTTCTGTTCCTTGGGGAAGAGTGAGCGCTGCGGCGGATGTCAATCGATTCTTCAGCTCCTGAAAACTACGTTCACAAGCGTCAGACCATTGGAACTTGGTAGCTTTCTGTGTGTACTTAGTCAATGGTGCTGATATAGAGGAAAATCCTTCTACAAACTGCCTATAATATCCTGCTAGCCCCATGAAGCTGCGGACTTCTGATGGTGTTGTAGGTCTCGGCCAATTCTTTAATGCATCAATCTTCTGAGTGTCGACACTAATACCCTCGTCAGATATCACATGGCCAAGGAATGCTACAGAGTTCAGCCAGGATTCACATTTGGAGAGCTTAGCATATAACTTATGATCCTAAAGCGTCTGTAATACTATCTGCAAGTGGCCCGCATGTTCCGCCTCCGAACGGGAATACACCAGAATTTCATCAATGAATACAATCACAAACACATCAAGATAGGGCCTGAATACCGTATTCATGAGATCCATAAAAGCTGCTGGGGCATTTGTTAGCCTGAACGACATCACCAAGAACTCAAAGTGCTCATATCTTGTCTGGAAGGCCGTCTTTGGAATATCCTTCTCCTTAACCCTCACCTGATGATACCCTAAACGTAAGTCAATCTTGGAGAAATACTTGGCACCCTGGAGCTGGTAAAAAAGGTCGTCAATTCTTGGAAGTGGATACTTGTTCATTATAGTAAACTTATTCATCAGTCGATAGTCGATGCACATCCGTAACGACCCATCTTTCTTCCGCACGAATAGGACTGGCGCACCCCAAGGTGAAGTGCTAGGCCTAATGAAGCCTTTTCTAGAAAGTCCTTCAACTGCGCCTTCAACTCTCGCAACTCTACCGGGGCCATTCTCTATGGAGGGATAGAGATCGGTTGAGTGTTAGGCAACACATCAATGCTAAATTCAATCTCCCTTTCAGGAGGAAGGCCTGGGAGTTCATCTGGGAAAACATCTGGAAATTCATTGACCACGGGGATTGATTGTAGAGTAGGAGGCTTCGCCTTCGCATCCCTAACACGAACAAGATGATAAATATAACCTTTTGAGATTATTTTCCTTGCCTTAAGATAGGAAATAAACCTACCTTTCGGTGTAGCAATGTTCCCCTTTCATTCAATGATGGGTTCACCAGGAATTAAAACCTAACCATCTTCGTACGACAGTCAACATTTTCATAGCATGAGGCCAACCAGTCCATTCCCATTATCACATCGAAATCAACCATTTCTAACTCAAATAAATTTGCCGAGGTTTGACGACTACAAATCGT
Organism: Nicotiana obtusifolia; assembly: GCA_002018475.1. NCBI lineage: Eukaryota > Viridiplantae > Streptophyta > Magnoliopsida > Solanales > Solanaceae > Nicotiana > Nicotiana obtusifolia. Next base: position 30,913 of record MCJB01049604.1, read on the forward strand.
CACAGTGCAACCTCTATATACCCTTCTAGCAATCACAGAATCTCCTATTGGAGTAGATACCGCAAGGGGTTTACTTATCAATTCAGGTTCAATGCCAAACTTATTAGCCATAAAGGGTGTAACATATGATAATGTAGATCCCGGATCAATCAGCGGATATACATCATAAGAAAACATAGACAATATACCTGTAACAACATCTGGAGACGACTCGAGATCCTGTCGACCTACTAGAGCTTAGGTTCGATTTTGAGCACCACTCGAACTCGACACTGCACCTCTACCTCTACCACAACCTGTCGACTGCTGAAAACCCCGTGCTGGAGGTCGAACTAATGAGGAAGAACCAGACACAGATCCAGTCGGCTGAGCCATACCATCACCTCCTCTGTTAGGACAATCCCGCATCATATGGCCAGGCTGTCCGCAAGAATAACATGCATCAGAACCTCAACGACACAGTCCAAAGTGGGCCTTGCTGCACTGATCACAACGTGGTGTTGGGGGTCTCGTCTGACTAGTATCCATGTGATGTTGCGAGCCTGATGCTCGCGAACTCTGACCTGGACCAGAATAGGTAAATCGATCATATCGAGGTCTCTGAAACTGTGGAGGAGCACTGGCAACAGGTGGCACCGAACTCCTCGAAGACTGGGGCTTGATGCTGCCTCTGAAGTCATCAAAATACCTTGCAAATCTCGCCCTCTTATGCTGGCCCCTATCCTGCTCCCTATCTGCCCTCTATTGGCGCTTACGATCCTCTAGGGTCTGGGCATAAGCCTGAATACGGGAAATATCCATGCCCTCTACTAAGGAGGCTGTCGTGCACTCATGCACTCATTTATCAAATGTGGTCCCAACCCGTTCACGAACAAATGAACCCTATCACTCATCTCGGCCACCATATGGGGAGCATACCTTGCTAAAGAATCAAACTGCATACTGTACTCTCGCACACTCATATTACCTTGTCTAAAGTTCAAGAACTTATAAGCTCTAGCTCGTCGTATCTCAACTGCAAGTAGTGACGAAGAAAGGCCTCAGATAGTTCCTTCCACACAGCTGGAGGAGCGTTCGAACCCCTGGATCTCTCCCAACTATCATACCAGAGAACCGCTAAATCCCGTAGCCGATAAGAAGCCAACTCTACTTCCTCTGTATCTCTAACATGCATAACCCGCAGTGTACGATGAACCTGATCAATAAAAGTCTGCGGGTCCTCCTTGGGGTCTGATCCGGTAAACATTGGAGGGTCTAAATTAATAAAATCACGAACTCTCGTACTAACTGGTTTATCAGCAGCACCTGTATTCTGCCTCTGAGCCTGAGCAGCTACCAAGCTAGTCAATAACTACAAAGCACTCTGCATATCCTGGTCTGTAGTGCCGGACGGAGGAACTGGAGGTGCTGGGTGCCTCCTAATATCCTCTGGAGGAGACGGAGTAGATGAGGTATGAGAGGCATCTCGCTCAGAGCCTCACTTTGGCCTGCTCTGGCTTGGGGCACCTGACTGGTACCCTCTCCCGCAGCTGTATCAAGCCGTCTACTAATTCTTTGCTTCCTAGTCGAAGGCATCGCCAAAAGAAAACAAGGTGAATATTAGAGACGAACACTTACGACTCAACTCTACGCACGATCTAGATTTAGGAAGAAGGTAACAACCCTAGATGTCATGTAGCCTCCTGATTATAAATGCGGCGTGCTACACATCCATAATCAAAACCCTACTAGACATGGCTCATAGACAATCCCTAGGACAGACTGGTCTGACACCAAGTTTGTCACGACCCAAACTGGAGGGCCATGACTAGCACCCGACCATACTTGCTGAGCACCAACATACATTTTATCTAACCTTCTTTATTATCTTTTATGGCTGACGAGATAAATATAAATGGTAGACATTGATCATGGACAACCAACAATAAAATATGATGGCATGAACATACATAACATGGGATGACCAAACAATCAAGAAACTATATATAAGTACGAGCTACCATGCTACCATGAAAGACTATACAACAAAAACCAGGCAACAAGGCATACCAAACTATACATGAGTCGACACCTGTCTATGAGCCTCTAAAGGAACATAAGTATTGCAACATAGCCGGAACAGGGTCCCGACATACCCATAATGTGTATAAAAAAAATGCATACCCAAACCACGACAAGTCCGGAGAAGGGATCTCGCCAATCACCGCTGAACTGGATAGCCTACTGTGGTGGGGGAGCTGCACCTGCCTATCTATCAGGACCTACAGCACGACATGCAGCATCCACAACTAAAAGGACGTCAGTATGAATAAAGTACTAAGTATGTAAGGCACGGAACCATAAGTACGAACAGTAATGTAAGCAGGGATAGAGAATATACAACCTGTAACATCTAGGTACCTCTGAGGCCTACTGACCTGAAATGCATGATACATATGTATGTACATATAAACTTTTAAAACATATTCCTCTTTGGGCATCATCATCATCATATCATACCCGGCCGTAATAGGCTCAGTAAAAACATACCCGGCCATCATAAGGCTCGGTAGAATCGTACCCGGCCACGTAGAGCTCGGTAAAATCCAACTGATCAGTGGTCGCACAATAGGTGTCGTACCTGGCCGACTATAGCGCGGCTCAGTAGAGTAAAATAGATACATATATATAATGCATGCTCGACTCATGAAAATACGTTCTAAGCCTTTTGGAGTGACGTAAGGTTGGTATCCTCTGTACACGTTATTAGGACTAACTCCTCACCATGAACCTTATAAGAAACACGAAGTACCAACAACATTGATAACATAAGAACAAGAGAAGCAACATCAACGTCAATCGTTCCATAAGAGGGGAAACAATGTATATACTGCTAGCTTCTAAGAGTAGAGTTTCTTTGGAAGCTCGTTCATTACATTACGCACCATCGAAGTTGTGAAAAAGAAGGAAAGGGATATCCTCACATACCTTGTATATACTGCCCCAATCTAAGCTATGCAACTGTCACAACTCCTTAGTCTACAATAAGAGAAACGATACTATCGTTATCATTTAAGCGTCATAACTATTATGTATCGACCACAACCTATTTTACGATGAAACGGACAACACCTCCCCTATATATATGACTTCACACAATTCAAAACAATCACCAAACAGCCCAAAAAACATCAATAATAATCATATTGAGCCTCCCAAAATAGTCCACGCACAAGCTAATCACTTCATACGTACGATGGCCACTGTAGTCGTGTCAAACGACCCGGAAATGTTACGAATAACTATCAGCCCACAACCCTAAATCTATATGGTGTTTCTCCACACCCTTCTTCCTCCAAAACTCCACAAAACAGTAGTAAAACACGTAGCTCAACAGCAACACAAAACAGTCCACAAAACAGTCCGCTACAAGTGAATAACTCGAACTCACGGCTTCCGATCACCGTCCCATGAGTTCTTACATGCATAGAACGAATTACCATGAATTCACATGAGACAAAATGTATGAAAGATAGAATTAAACTTACCTTACTTGTTGGATATCTCAGCCCTTTCCTTGGTTCTTCAAACTCTAGGTTTCACCCCCAATTAGAACTTGAAAGAGAGGGAAAATCGATTAGGGTTTGTGTGGGATTTTTGGGGAGGGGTTGAAGGGGTTCAATTTGGTTTTGAAGGTATGAAATAAGGGTAAAATAACTGATCTTATAATCCCTTAAAAGTCCTCCCTTGGCCGACTTTGGGACTTTTAATTTTGTCCTCTAATTTTTGCAAGTAGGTGATGCAGCTACTTGTCACCTACCAATCTGTGCAGGTCTGCGGAAATATAATTATCTCTATACTCTGAGATTGTATTGACAAACGGTTTAATGCGTTGGAAACGAGACTCATAGATCTTTAATTTGGTAGGTATATCACCCCGTAATTCCTTGTAAATTGGTAGAAAAGCTTAGAAACATTTGACCTAATGTTTAAGTAAAATTATGAACCTAAGTTGCGACAACTTTTGTCGACTTTTGTTTCATAACTCGTTTGAGTTCAAGACTTATGATACGGATATTATATGATTCAAATACCTTAAAAAGACCTCTTGAGTGTATTAAGAACCTCTAGGTTTACCCAAAAATATGAGTTACAACATCCTTGATTCGTTTAACTCCTAATACTTGTTAATCACCCTTGAACACCCTTATATCACATAAGACCAATAGAATTAACTTCTTATCATATCAAAGATAATTACTTCTTGGATTTATGTTAAATAACATATGGCATGAACGAACACGTGTGGATATAGGTTGTAACAAAATCACCATGCAATGGAATCATAAAAAACACCATTTCGGAATTGTCTACAAAAAGTCAAACTTTGTTCAACTCTTGCCACCTAAGCGTCTAAAACAAGAATCATTCTTCCAAAATAATCCCAAATCATCCAAAAACAAACCCCGCCACACACGCAAGTCACGATGCACAATGCGAAGTTGTTCGAGACCTTAAGCCACCGAACGGAACACTAATTCTCAAAAAAATCGGTCGGTCGTTACATTATCCCCCTCAAACAAACGTTCATCCTAGAACGTGCCAAGAACCGTTTCGATGTCATCAAATCACTAAATAAACTCACTACATATACTCGCGGGTGATCCCACGTCACCCCAATCAACATAAGCTCGACAACACCTAATCATTTTCCATCTGACAAGCCATAGAACAAAAATTTTCACCATCTGATCATTTCCCCAAGATCTGATTCCCACATAAACACACTGTACCAACCTCAATCAGCTGCCACAGCTCATGCATACACCCATAAGGTATGACCACCCGACGTAATACATCACCCACAAGCCCATAACAACATCTCTGCCCATAATAACTGCCCATAATCAAATCCAACACCGGTAAATAACCTCATAACAACTAACACCTTGTCCCAAGCCTTCACAATGCTGATAGCAATGCAAGAAACATGAAGATCACCCGACCACTCATATATATGAACAAGTCACAGCTAACACCACCTGGGCACATACCTTGCAAGCTAAACCAAATAAGCACAACGCGAATATGACTGAATAATGAAAGAGAAACACATGAGAGAGTTATCAAACAAGTTCAACAGCAACAACTCCCTATCAATACCGTACTACGAGTCTATTCCACTAAGGAGAATCAAAACATATGAACTAATCACAAGGATCTCATTATAATATAACTCAACCGCAGCAGGTAGCCAAGTTCAAACATATCAAACCACACGAGAATGCAAGGATCCCATGCTGAGCTCTGAACAATAAGTAGAATACACACCACACCAACCGAAACCTTTCACTAACTAAATTTCGCAAAACAAAGTCACAACACATAACGGACTACCCATATTGGTAAAGCACCTAAAACACAAATCATAACCAAACCATCCAGAAATCACATCAAAACCTACCGTAATGACTAACAAAAAATTCATTCTAGTCTTATAGCTCTCAATAGTGAACAAACCAAGGTTATAGAGATGGGCTACCGCTATAAATCTCTCAACAGAGGTAAACACATAAATAGAGTACAAGAATTACGAAACTCATGTAGATTTGAGGCAAATAGGTGGACTCACACCGATAAATAAAACCAGATCAAATAAGATTGATGCTCCTCTATGACAAATCAAAACATCACCTGTAACAACACCATCCAGTGTAGCAGCCTCAACCATACCACAGAAAGAATATCGAGGGGCGAGGCCTCCCCCTCTAGGGCGCCCTCTACCCGCCTGTCCTCCACCCCTAGCTTGCCGTGCAAGTGGAGTAGAAAATGGAATAGAGCCTATAGCCTGAGTGCTCTGAGGAAATCCACCTCTCCCAAGTCTGGGATAATCTCTCATGATGTGCCTGGTATCGCCACACTCATAACAACCTCTCTGCGGGTATGGCTACTCGTACTGAATCTGTTCTAAATAACTATAATAACTGCTACAGGAACGCCGTGCAGGTGGTGCACTAGAAGATGACTGCCCCATATGAGTACCTTGAGGTCCCTGATTAGCTGAAGCACCACGAGTAGCCTGAAGTGCGGACTGGACTGGCCAACTGCCCTAACCTCCACCGTGATAGGTCATAGCTAAAGAGTAGAATCCACTGAATCCTCTAGAACCTTGAGATCTCTTGGCCTCTTTATCCTCCCTCTCCTCACCCCGAATATGCTCTAACCTCCCGGTAATCTCCACAACCGAGTCCCTCGATAAATCTACGGACTCACTCTCTGAATGTAGGAACCAAAGAAAGTGCATGATGGAATAACTTATTGAATCTGACGGCATACTCAGACACTATCATGGTGCCCTGACACAGCTACTCGAACTCTGTGCGCCATGCATCGCGGAGGGTCTGGGGAACAAACTCCCTAAAAAACATCTCTTAAAACTGAGTCCGAGTGAGTGGTGATGCATTAACTGGCCTACCCTCCTCATAAACCTTCCAGTATTGATACGGTACACCCGACAGCTAAAATATGGTAAAAGTAACTCCGCTCACCTCTATAATACCCATGGTGCGGAGAAAACGGTGATACTTCTCTAAAAAACCCTCTGCATCCTCAGTAGTTGTGCCACTGAAAGTAGACGGACCATACCTCTCAAGCCTCTTCTACTCCTCCTCTGATGCCCCTACTTAACCTCAGGTTGAACCGGAATAACAAGCTATACCGGTACCACACCCGGAGTATGACCAACATTAGCCTGCTGCTCTGGAGTACGGGTGGTAGGAGTCTATGATCCTCCCCAATCTGCGAAGTAGCTGGTGCAACGGAGATCAATCCTGCTCGAGCCAATGTACCAAACATGCTTAGGAACTACGCTAAAGTCTCCTGAAGTTCGGGGGTAACAATAAGCGCCTCTGGTGCCTGTCCCCTAACCAGAGCTATTGGCGGCTCCTCAACTGAAGCTCTGGCAGGTGCTCTAGCTGCGGCACATGCCTCTCCTCAGCCTCTAAGATATGCTCAAATTACACGTTAATAAATAGTGTAAGGCAGTCGATGTCAAATATAATAACCCAACAAGGTTCGGGTTGAATCCCACAAGGAATAGGTGTGAAAAGGTTACTTGACTAGTGTGTTATTCGACTAAAGTCGTAATTCTATACAGTTAACCGTAACAAGAGTATGTATTAATGGTAACAAGAGTATGAATTGAGTTTCGTTTTAGGTGATGGCTAATTGAAATATTGAGAATGTAGATAATTTGATTAAAAAAACCAAGGTTATGTCCCCATTAACGAAGTGTAATGCTACCGGTGTTAATATGATATATTTCTAATGGAAGGTCCTTTTGATATGCAAATGATTTCTAAATGACTACCCAATATTTTCCAATAGTTAGTATTTCCTCTTTATGATATCTCCAAATATAAAAGAGTTGCAATTAAGAACAATCAATTTAGGCCAAATAAAACCCACTTATTCCTAAGCGATTTTATAAAACAAGGTTTAAAGCCTTGAGTCTTTGGTATTTACTTCGACCAAATTCTACCCCACATTCCCAAGCAAAGCAAGAATTTAATGGCACTTTTTAATGTTACAACCACCAACAAGAAATGAAGAATGAGAAGTAAATAAATGTCAACCAACCATTATATATATATTCAATGTTAAACACCCATTAACATAACACCCATTTAGGGTCCACAACCTTAGTATTTAAAGTTAGCTACTCATACTAAAATACAAAAGCAAGAGAATATTAAATGCCATAAAGCTTACAAAGTGAAAGATTCTTGACCCAAAAGCTTCCAAAAGAGAGGAATATTAATGCCTTGTATTTTAGCTTTAAAGTCAGACAAGATAGAGCCCACAAAACCCCAATAAATCTATTTATAGAGGGCCAAAAATCGGGACAAAAATTGAAAAAAACTGCCCTTTCAGGTTGAATATGCGACCGCATTTCTGTCACATAAAAGACATGCGGTCCGCATTTTTGACATGTCCATCGCAGATTGTAACCTTAGTTTCGCCTTCACCGCATTCATGGTTTGCGGTCCGCATTGTAGAAATGCGACCTCATCTTGCATCGCATTTTCTTCCTTTAGTAGACTTCATGTTTAGTTTGCGGTTACTTCTGCGGCTCGCAAACAGGTTATGCGATCACAGATGAGACCGCATTTTCGATGTTGAACTTTGCCAAGAAAACTGTTTTGATCTGCGATCTCGGTGTGAAACATGCGGCTCGCATGTGGGTTTTACGATAGCATATCCACATTTGCGATGCCTTTTTGCTCATTTCTTATCTTTTTGTGACTTTTTGAACTCTTTTTCATGCTTTTAGGTCGTTACGCCTCATACACTGCAAAAATACTAAAATTACATAAGTATCAAATGTGCTGAAATTCTCCGGCACATCAACACCCCTAACTTAAACTCTTGATTATCCTCAAGCAAATAAGATGGCACTATCCAATTTTAGACTCCATCTACAAGACATGAAACAATAGTGACCATGGACGGTGTTTGTTG